>JABSNV010001231.1:37500-58335 GCA_024085815.1 Flaveria linearis
TAACAATTGCCAAACATGAATGCATATCAAAGGGACTTTAAGGTTGTAACGTGGCTAGGTGTATGGGTAGGAAATGGAATATATATAAAGAAGTGAAAACTTAACCTGGTCTTTTATTACATAATAACATAACCACTAATTACCAAACCTAATACTATGAACAAGGTGCTCAACTTCAATTCCTTTTTTTTTTTTCTTAATTTTTTCTTTCTTTTCTTCGTTCATTTTTTTTTTCTTTTTTTTTAATTTTTTATATATATATATTTTTTTTTCTTTAACACAAAATCTTCACGCAAGCATTCAACATAGCATTGAAGATGATTACAACTACTAAACAACTATTAACACTATAAGACCAGGTCAAGTTGGGTAAATTTTGAAGTAACTAGCTAAGGTGTAACAAACGATAGGCTTTTAGGCACAACATTGGGCAACTAAATGTCCAAACCCCCACCCCTCTCGCAACCAAGCTCATATATATAATTTATGAGGTCCAACCTCCGAAATCCCACACTCGCACACATCAAAGACGAGGCTACCTAAATGCCCTTATTCCTTTCACATTCACATCCAACTTAAAGTCTCGGATCGTATTCAAGCACAAGTTCTAATGCACCCCACCTGTTGCCACTCTCACAAAGAAATGTGTTATTTATCTACAAGTGTGGCTTCAACTCTCACCAAGAATAAGAATGATTAAGGTTGCTGATGCATCATTCGGAGTTAATCCAAAGTGTTCAATTTCTCACAATGTTTTGCTTGAATTATTATTATTATTTTTTTAAAAACTCCAAAATTTCTCCCCATCCCCACACTTGAGGTACATTGACCCCAATGTACGGTTTTAGGAAGATTTGATCGCTTAAACAAACTAACAGCTCATAGACTTAACCATAAATTTCTTTTTGATATTTTTCATTTATATATATGTTTTTTTAAAGAAACCCACCACCAACTCTCATATAACTCAAAACAAGCAACATTACTTAACTCCACCCATCCACCCATCCATAAAGATAACAAACCAACAAATATTCACAAAATGTACAGAAAAGAACACAACCTGACTAATAATAGCGGGGCTGAGGAGGTCCGAAGATAGAAGACATCATATCATTCCACTCTCCGAAAGCAAATGCACCGCTACCACTTCCCTCTTGCTGCGATGCTCTTTGTTGTTGACGAGGATCTACCCATTGCGAATGATGGAGCGGTGGGGTCGGATACGATACACTACCATCGTAAGGTGGTAGAGACGCATAATCCACGGAGGTGGATCCACAACCACAGGCCGCCCTGCATGCCAATCTGCATGCATCCTTCTTGCTTGATCATCTTCATACCTATTATTCACCTCTACCTCATGAGAATAAGCATGTGCACGATTCCATGCTTCTTGACGGTCAAAATTATGCTTCAAGGCTCTTTCCATGCTCGCACTCATCATCGTATGTTGATCAAATAACGTTCGCTCCGAACCCGACCATGAATCGAAAATGGATGCCGGAGGACGTTGGTTCTCAATAACTTCCTGCATGGTACCATCGTACGCCCAGTTTGGCGCGTATGATCGCTCCGTGTAATTATAGAAAGCACCACCATGTCCCCACCTGGACCCCCTTGACCCTCATGCACATCCTCATCATGAGGCTCATCCGCATAATCCTCATCCCCACTCGGGGCTTCATTTCCACTCTCAGGATCATCCTCTTCTCCCGGTAAAAGTGCCCTTGCATCATCCTTCAATACTCTCCATCTCTGACCCTCCGATTTCAGCTTTGATATCTCTCCGATTGAGTGTAGGTCCATCCAGTACCATCTTCCGAATCTCCAAAGGCTTATGTCTTTTGAATGCTCCTTTATCCTCAGCGGTGATTGCTCTGAACTGCTTCAACAATCCCGTGATAATTCGGCAGTACGGGATGATGTTCCTCCCCACTTTGTTACGGCATATCCAAAGATGGTTCATGATTAAATACCGTATCGGAAATCGGGGCGACCCGTTAAGCAATGAGTAGAGAACTGGTACCTCTGAATACCTCACCTGTTCCTTATCTCCCCTTCGGGGAATGACATTCAGAATGCAAATGGTCAGCAGCAATTTTGCTTCAATCTTCAAATTCCTCCGGTACAAAACACCACTAAAAGTACCGGGCAAGAATATAGCTGCCAACATGTCATTCCACCTTGGATGTTTCTCTGGTTTAAGCAACAGATCATCAAGGCTTGGGATCATGTAATCATGAGCAGGTAAACTGTCATATTTTGCTAATCTTCGTAGTGACTCGAATGACATTTCCACCTTTATTCCATTAACCTCGCTCGTTAACTTCATCTGCGATGGCCTATCATACCTGTTGCATGTCAATGTTGCCATCCATTCTTGAATTTCAGTCATAAACAGGTTTTTGTTGTCCCTATCATAACAACTGAGTGCTGCCTCCCATCCTAAAGCTCGAAACCGGGCAAATACATTGAAGGGCCCAAACTCAACTTCTCTAACTTCTCTTTCACAAATAAATGCAGCAGCCTTATTCTTCAACCGGTTCATTCGGTCATGAAACAACACCGGTTGCCACCTTTCCGGTTGATCCTCTGTTGGACCAAAAGAACCAATGAGCCAAGATCAGGAAAACCTCTAAGTCCCACATGTCACTGCAACAACTGCTGAAGACTCCCATCAGTTACAGTGTTCTCTTGCTTGAATGTCAGACTCGAGAACATCTGAAGACTCCCATCAGCTATTGTGTTCTCTTGCTTGAATGTCAGACTCGAGAGCATCTTAGCCCCAGCCTCAGCTGTTATGACAAAGTCTGAAGAACAAAGATTGAAGATCAAAGAACTGAAGAACAACAGCTAAAGACTCCAAAGTACTGAAGACCAAGTACTGAAGTCTGAAGTACTGATCATTCAAGTACTGAAGACTTCAAGTACTGAAGCCAAGTACTGAAGTATCAAAAGCTGAAGAACTAAAGAACTGAAGATCTTCTTCCGAAGCACAAAGTCTGAAGACAAAGACTGAAGACAACAACTGATGATATCTACTGAAGTCATCAGTTGTTATATCTTTCGAAGCTGTTACATCTTCCGAAGCCAAGTCTGAAGACCAAGTACTGAAGACTCAGGTGCTGTTTGTTTTTTTCTGCAGGAAAACGTCTGCAGTCTGCGGACCACATCTGCAGACATCTGCAGCAGAAGAGGTGGACTAAATGTCTGCAGTCTGCAAGAAAAAGACTGTTTGTTTTGTTTAACATCTGCAGAATGCTAAAATATTCTGTAGTTAAACTAATTATGTTTTGTTTGTTTATCATAAAAATATATTATGACCCAATTACCTTCTTAGATTAAAAATATAAAAAAACAAATGATCCCACCTCTAGTCCTAACCCCACCCCACCTCACCCCCCGTTCATCTCACCTGTTTCCTTAAGCTCCAATGACCACTATCACACCATCGTCATCTCCCCTGTTTCCTTAACAATCTGCCACTACCTTGTCGGGAAATCGGTTACCACCATCACACCATCGTCATCGCGTTCTTCATTTGCGAAGCACCATGGACCACCACTGCACCATCAACACACCATGAAACGGGTCAAATTCTCTCCCCCTTTATCGACCGTCACAAACGCAGGTGCGAGCGGTGGTGGTTTTCGGTTTAGTGCGGTAGTGATGGTAATATTGGTTGTTGAAGGAGACGGGTGAGGAAAACGAAGTATGGTGGTGCAGGTTGTCGGGCAGAAGGTCCCGACGGTGGCGGTGTTTGGGGAAGAGGGGTTGTCGGGCAGAAGGTCCCGACGGTGGCGGTGTTTGGGGATCTGGGGTTGAACGTTGAAGAAATCTATCTATCTCCGTCGGAGGGCAGCGGAGGAGGGCGGGCAGGCGGGCGCAGGGATGGTGGCGCGCGACGGAGGGGGAGGGCGGTAGAGGGGAGGGCGCGCGGCGGAGGGGGAGGGCAGCGCGGCGGCGAAGGAGAGCAGTGCAGTGGTGGAGGTCGGCCGGTGGTGAGAGGAGAGGTGTGGAAGAGTTGCACACAAGTGAAGGTGGGTTTCAGGGAGAAGAGGTTTCATAGAAATGTCTTCCCGCCTGAAGACACTAGTCTATGTCTGCACCAAGAAGACCTCGCGCAGACGTTTTTTAATGAAACGTCTTCCAAAAAACAAACAGTCTGCGCACTTAAAACCTCTTCCCGCGTCTGCATGCGCGCAGATGAAGAGATGGGGAAGAGGTTTTCTTAAAAAACAAACACCTCCTCAGAGTTTGTCACAACAACTGAAGCAGTCTTCTTCAGTTGTTGTGGTGGTTTTTCTTTTTCCGAAGTTTATTTTGTTTCAGTAGTTGTACAACAGCTGAAGAGCATGTTCTTCAGCTGTTATAGTGTCAGTAGTTTATTCTTGTCAGTACTTAGGAACTTTTGTAAGAAGATGTCAGTTGTTGACATCTTCAGTAGTTTTATGTTTTTGTCAGTTGTAATTTGAATATTCAGTGATGTCAGAAAAAGGACATCTGCCCATCCTTTTGCCGCCTATAAAAGGATGGGTAACCATACTGTTTTAATTGCCGAAACGTGCGACCAATAGAACATTTATTGTTTCGCAGAACTCTTCTCTCTCTATGTTTATGCTTTTAATTGAAATATCTTTTATGTTCTTGCTTTAATTGCTAATTAATGTGCTAAATCCGCTGCAAACATAATCTAATTGATCAACCGAGAGGCTGATATCCTGTCAAATGGTATCAGAGCAGGTTAATCATTGATCGATTTCACTATTGATCATTTGAAACTGCTCTTTTGATCTCTCAGTTTGATCGAATTAGCAATTTGCAAGAATTAGACATAGAGAGTGAGTTTCTGTTGTTTCCGGCCAAAATCTTGAGGTCTTTTGGTGGTTTTGAGTTACGTTTGTCGTGTTTAAACTGTTTTTGACTAAAACCTGAGATGAAAACACCAACCAATGATCCTCACAATACTGGTCCCGCAACCAAGCCTCCGATGCTGGTTAGGAACGAGTATAACATATGGCAAAGACGTATGCTACACCACTTGGCTGTCAACAGTGTGGTTGTTGGAAGTCAGTGGTGCAGGGGCCATACAAGCCTATGGTGAGGTCCCGGAGTCTAATGAACTGGTTGCGAAGAAACCTGAACAATACTCGGACGAAGATCTAAAGCTGTTCGAAATTGATGCTAGAGCCCATGGAATTTTAGCCATGGCCATTCCAAACGAGATATATTCAGGGCTCTTGCATCATGAGTTGCTCATGACCTATGGGTTGCTCTAAAGGAACAATTTGGAGGAACTGATTCGGTCTTAGCAAACAATAGGGAAATCCTCGCCCAACAATATGAGACATTCTCATATAGAAAGGGTGAGACTCTGACCAGCAATATGAGCGGTTCTCTTGTTTGATCTCTGAGCTAAAGATGGTCAAACAAGAGTACTCCAAAATCCAGAGAACAACAGGTTCCTCAGGTCACTGCCTGAGAGATGGGACACATATACCATTGTCCTACGCTCCAGTGCTGATCTGGAAACTCTATCTCTCACCAACTTCAGGGAAGTTACTTACTTTTGAGAGAGAGATAGAGCAAAAGAGGAAGCTGTCCTCTTCTGGCAAGCTCGCTGATGGACTTTGTCCAAGGTGATGCTGCCTGATAAGTCATGAGTAAGAATATGCTTCATCTGAAAGTTCTTAGATGAGCATATTGATTTCTCTACCAACTCAGAACAAGCTTTTGTGGTGTTAGTAGTTCAGGAGGTGGTGGTGACAACTTGTGTTTCTGATGGAGGATTTGAAGGGCATTCCAGATGATGATCTGGAAGAGATGGATATTTTGAACCAAATGGCAATGATAAATATCCGCTCTCAGAAGTTCTACAAAAGAACTGGTAGGAAATTCCCAGGACTCTCTGGCAAAACCAAAGTTGGTTTTGACAAGAGCAAGTTGAGGTGTCACAAGTGCCAAAGGCTTGGACACTTTGCAAGAGAGTATAGATCATCTGGATCTAACTCATCTGCATCCTTTGTGACTTTTCCCAGCAATAGCTCACAGCACAAAGGGCAACCTTCCTACAGTTCTCCCCATCCATCTCAAGCACAAGCACCACCTGCTTATTTTGTGCCACAGGGTCATATGCCTTATCCTTACCCTGTTACTACATGCCTCAGCCTGGTCAACCTCAAGCACCCCGGCTAACCACCTCATGCTCTTCCAGAGCCTCATTCTTCCCAATCTCATCACCACACACAACCTCAACAACAAAGCTTTTTCACCCCAAATGCTGTTGACTGGAGTAGTCTACCAGAAGAGCTATCTGGTCAGAAACCACTACTCCAAGGTGCTGGTCAACATGGTGGTGATCAACCTTTTGGAAATCTTGCTCTGATGGCCCTTGATTCTACTGAAGGGTCATCATCCAATGCCTCATCTCAGGTATCCACTGAGGCAAAAGCCAAGCTTGTTTAGAGTCATGCATAGCAGCATTTGCTTCTATTAGAGAAGCAAATGTAGCTTTAATAGATAAAAATCTTGAGCTTGAGCACACTATTTTCAAAAGAAAAGCTGATTTTGAGGTGTTCTAAAAGATAAAAATGATGAGATTTACAAGCTCAATGCCAAATCAAAGATAGTAAAGCTAGGGAAGATGTACTTCTAGAGAAGTACAAGGACCTCAAGGAAACTCTTGCAACCACCCAAGTTGAGTGTGATCGATGGGTGCAATCTTGCAAGGGTTTTGAAATGCTTCTTAGCAAGCAAACAGCTTCCAATGTGAAGTTTGGCATTGGTTATAATCACACTGCTCCTCCCACAGATTTCATTTCAAGAGCAGAAGTTGAATCTGATGGGGGAGAGCAATAACCAATCCTTCTCATCATGTGACTTACTATCCTCTGAATCAGCATCATCAGAGATAGACTATCACATGACCAAAAGGCTGATCAACTCAGAAGTTGTCACTAGAAGTACTGAAGGTACTGGAGAGCAAGTGACAACATCTGAAGTTCAAACCTCAAATACTGTTAGCACTAAAGAGAAGAAAACTAACAGTAGGAAAGGTTTGAAGACAGCTAAAGAGGATACCAGGAACGCAGGCACTAGGAAGAAGAAAACTGCTAGTACTGATGACAAACAGCTGAAGAACAAGTCTTCAGCAGTTAAATCCTCTTCAGCTGATGATCAGCATAAGATGAAGAAAAAGCCATGTGAGATATGTGGCTTGTTCAATCATCTTACTGATGAATGCTGGTACAAAAGGGTTCCAAACTCAAACAGAAGGAGCAAAATTACTGAGAGCATCAATAAAATGAAGAATGAGTTTGAAACCAAGTTTGTACTGGCAACATCCAAGCCTGAAATCCCTAGGGCCAAAGTTAAATCCAAGAAGGTAGGGATTACTCAGGCACAGCTGAGGTTGCTCAGAAAAAGATGGTACAACATAGAAACTCATCATCAGCAAACTCCAATGTGTCTGAAGAGTGAAGGCTTTATCACAAAATCAGACACAGTTGGTGATGATGGTTCAGCAACTAGTGGGAAGAGTCAACCACTTAGATGCTCCTATGTTGAAACCACAGAAAAGGAAGTCCAAGCCAAAGGGTTCCTCTTCTGTACCATCTTCTTCACCTCAAGCTGTCACTTACACACATGTTAGGCTACACCTGTAGCTGAGAACAGACCCAAAGCCAAGCAGGTTTGGGTCTCCAAGACTAACTAACACATGGTTGTGTTTGCAGGGTTCTTCAACATGCCATAGAAGCATCTGGTATGTAGACAGTGGAGGATCCATGCATATGACTGGAAGCAGCTTCCTTCTTAATGACTACTCTCAAGGAAAGAAGGGATTTGTTTCTTTTGGCAATGATGCAAAGGGTACATGTCGGAAAAAGGCTTTGTTTCCAACGGGGGGAAATTAGGTTTGATGATGTTAACCATGTGAGAATCTCAAGTACAACCTCTTGAGTGTAAGTCAAATGTGTGACAAAGGAGTTTGATTGACAAGGCATTGGATGAACACACTCTCCTGAAGGCCAACAGGACAGGAAGAGTGTATGCCTTAGATCTTTCCAAAAAGATGGATTAAAAGGCCATCCTTGCCTATTCTCCAAGGCATCTCCTCAAGAGTCTACACTTTGGCATAGAAGGCTGGGTCATGTTAATTTCAAGAACATGAATCAGCTTATAAGCCATGGTTTAGTAAGAGGATTGCCTCTGAAGGAGTTCAAGTATGAAGATGACTGCACTGCTTGCTTGAAAGGAAAACAACACAAAGTTTCATTCCTTCAATAGAAGAACCTAAGTCCACTGCCTGCTTACAACTTCTGCACATGGATCTCTTTGGTCCTGTCAGAGTAATCAGCATGGCAAAGAAGAAATACTGCCTTGTAATTGTGGATGATTACTCCAGGTTTGTATGGACTTTCTTCTTGCACTCCAAGGATGAAGCAGCAAAGACAATAATGAACTTTGTGTTACAAGTAGAAAAGCAGTATTCCCTACAGTCAAGTGTGTGAGGAGTGACAATGGAACAAAATTTAGAAACCACACACTTGATGACTCTACCTGTCCAAGGGAATTAGAAGGCAGTTTAGCATTCCAAGAACTCCTGAACAGAATGGAGTGGTGGAGAGAAAGAACAGGACCCTCATTGAAGCAGCAAGGTCAATGTTGGCTGACTCAGGGCTGCACTGATTAAATTGTACGTTGAACCGATTTTTAGGATTGTATATATAATTATAATAAGTTATTTAACTATTATAAGGGACTATATACAATATATATTATTTATAGGTATAAGTAATCAAACAATTTAATTGTTTGAATATACATATAATATATATACTAAACAATCAATATAAATGATTTAGCTATTAAAGAACTATGTATAAATATATATATATATATATATTATTATAAGTAACTAAACAATTAAAATTGTTTAATTATATATATAAATGTATATACTAAACAATTATAACATTGTATATAATAATCATATAAATGATTTAACTATTAAAAGAACTATGTATAAATATATATATATATATATATATATATTATATATATATAATAACTAAACAATTAAATTGTTTGATTATATATGTATAAACATATATACTAAACAATTATAACATTGTATAATCATAAAAGTGATTTAATTACTAAAAGATCAATATATAAATAATATATATATAGGTATAAATAACTAAACCATTTAATTACTTAAAAATATATATATACATATACAAGTATTATGTTTAATCATTTCTTTTGTATTTTTAAAACTAAAATAATGTATTATAAATACAAAAGTATTTTATAAAAAATTATTTTAGTCCCAAATTAATTAAACAAAAGTAAACAAAAAAAATCTGTATTTTATAAATTAATTTTAGAAATTTTCAGAATTTAAAAAGGTTTAATAAATAAAAGAAATGAGAAGAAAAAGGAAAAGAAAACCGAAAAGAAAACTGGGGGTTGCCCGGGGTCGAACCCGGACCCCTTCTGAAGGGTGAAGCGCAGGAACCAGTGAACCAGGGCCGTGGCTTGGTTTCACTTTGGTTGTGTTGGACCAAAGAACCAATGAGCCAAGATCAGGAAAACTCTAAGTCCCACATGCCACTACTATAACTGCTGAAGACTCCCATCAGTCACAATGTTCTCTTGCTTGAATGTCAGACTCGAGAACATCTGAAGACTCTATCAGCTATTGTGTTCTCTTGCTTGAATGTCAAACTCGAGAGCATCTTAGCTCCAGCCTTCTGCTGTTCGACAAAGTCTGAAGAACAAAGTGTGAAGATCAAAGAACTGAAGAACATCAGGAAGACTCCAAAGTACTGAAGACCAAGCACTGAAGTCTGAAGTACTGATCTTACAGTACTGAAAACTTCAAGTACTGAAGACAAGTACTGAAGAATCAAAAGCTGAAGAACTAAAGAACTGAAGACCTTCTACTGAAGCAAAAGTCTGAAGACAAAGACTGAAGACAACAACTGATGATATCTACTGAAGTCATCAGTTGTTATATCATCTGAAGCCAAGTCTGAAGACCAAGTACTGAAGACTCAGAGTTTGTCACAACAACTGAAGAAGTCTTCTCAGTTGTTGTGGTGGTTTTTCCTTTCAGTAGTTATTACTTTCAGTAGTGTACAACAACTGAAGAGCATGTTCTTCAGTTGTTATAGTATCAGTAGTTATAAAACGACTGAAGAGTTTGTTCTTCAGTCGTTGTAGGATTTCAGTAGTTACTTTGTCAGCACTTAGGAACTTTTGTAAGAAGATGTCAGCTGTTGACATCTTCAGTAGTTTATGTTTGTCAGTTGTAATTTGAATATTCAGTGATGTCAGAAAAAGGACATCATGCCCATCCTTTTGCGCCTATAAAAGGAGGGTACCATACAGTTTTAATTGCCGAAACGTGCGACCAATAGAACATTTATTGCTTCGCAGAACTCTTCTCTCTCTATGTTTATGCTTTATCGCAATATTTTTATGTTCTTGCTTTAATTGCTAATTAATGTGCTAAATCCGCTGCAAACATAATCTAATTGATCAACACGAGAGGCTGAGATCCTGTCAAATGGTCAGAAGGCGGTAATCATTAATCGATCTTACCATTGATCATTTGAAACTGCTCTTTTGATCTCTCAGTTTGATCGAATTAGCAATTTGCAAGAGTTAGTCATAGAGAGGAGTTCTGCTGTTTCCGGCCAAAATCTTGAGGTCTTTTGGTGGTTTTGAGTTACGATTGTCGTGTTTAAACTTGTTCTTGACCAAACTGAGATGACAACACCAACCAATGATCCTCACAATACTGGTTCCGCAACCAAGCCTCCGATGCTGGTTAGGAACGAGTATAACATATGGCAAAGACGTATGCTGCACCACTTGGCTGTCAACAGTGCTGGTTGTTGGAAGTCCGTGGGCATGGGCCATACAAGCCTATGGTGAAGTCCGGAATCTAATGAACAGGTTGCGAAGAAACCTGAACGTATTCGGACGAAGATCTAAAGCTGTTTGAAATTGATGCTAGAGCCCATGGAATTTTAGCCATGGCCATTCCAAACGATATATATCAGGGCTTGCATCATGAGTCTGCTCATGACCTATGGGTTGCTCTAAAGGAACAATTTGGAGGAACTGATTCGGTCTTAGCAAACAATAGGGAAATCCTTGCCCAACAATATGAGACTTTCTCATATAGAAAGGGTGAGACTCTGACCCAGCAGTTTGAGCGGTTCTCTTGTTTAATCTCTGAGCTGAAGATGGTTAAACAAGAGTACTCCAAAAGCCAGATGAAAAACAGGTTCCTCAGGTCATTGCCTGAGAGATGGGACACATATACATTGTCCTACGCTCTAGTGCTGACCTTGACACTCTATCTCTCACCCAACTTCATGGGAAACTACTCACTTTTGAGAGAGAGGTAGAGCAAAAGAGGAAGTTGTCATCTTCTGGCAAACTTGCTGATGACTTTGTCCAAGGTAATGCTGCTTGATAAGTCATGAGTCAGAATATGCTTCATCAGAAAGTTCTTATGATGAGCATATTGATTTCTCTACAAACTCAGAACAAGCTTTTGTTGGTGTAAGTAGTTCAGGAGGAGGTGGTGACAACTTGTGTTTTCTGATGGAGGATTTGAAGGGCATTCCAGATGATGATCTGGAAGAGATGGATTTTGAACCAAATGGCAATGATAATATCCGCTCTCAGAAGTTCTACAAAAGAACTGGTAGGAAATCCCAGGACTCTCTGGCAAACACCAAAGTTGGTTTTGACAAGAGCAAGTTAAGGTGTCACAAGTGCCAAAGGCTTGGACACTTTGCAAGAGAGTGTAGATCATCTGGATCTAACTCATCTGCACCCTTTGTGACTTTTCCCAGCAATAGTCACAGCACAAAGGGCAACCTCCTACAGTTCTCCCCATCATCTCAGGCACAGGCACCACCTGCTATTTTGTGCCACAGGGTCATATGCCATATCCTTAACTGTTACTACATGCCTCAGTCTGGTCAAATTCCAGCACCCTCGGCAACCACCTCATGCTCTTCCAGAGCCCCAATCTTCCCAATCTCATCATCACACACAACCTCAACAACAAAGCTTTTTCACCCCAACTGCTGTTGACTGAAGTAGTCTACCAGAAGAGCTATCTGTCAGGAAACCACTACTCCAAGGTGCTGGTCAACATGGTGGTGATCAACCTTTTGGAAATCTTGCTCTGATGGCCCTTGATTCTGCTGAAGGGTCATCATCAAATGCCTCATCTCAGGTATCCACTGAGGCAAAAGCCAAGCTTTGTTCAGGTCATGCATAGCAGCATTTGCTTCTATTAGAGAAGCAAATGTAGCTTTAATAGATAAAAAATCTTGAGCTTGAGCACACTATTTCCAAAAGAAAAGCTGATTTTGAGGTTGTTCTAAAAGATAAAAATGATGAGATTTACAAGCTTAAATGCCAAATCAAAGATGATAAAGCTAGGGAAGATGTACTTCTAGAGAAGTACAAGATCTCAAGGAAACTCTTGCAACCACCCAGTTGAGTGTGATCGATGGGTGGAATCATGCAAGGGTTTTGAAATGCTTCTTAGCAAGCAATCAGCTTCAAATGTGAAGTTTGGCATTGGTTATAATCACACTGCTCCTCCCACGGATTTCATTTCAAGAGCAGAAGTTGAATCTGATGGGGAGAGCAATAACCATCCTTCTCATCATGTGACTTACTATCCTCTGAATCAGCATCATCAGAGATAGACTGTCACATGACAAAAGGCTGATCAACTCAGGAGTTGTCACTAGAAGTACTGAAGGTACTGGAGAGCAAGTGACAACATCTGAAGTTCAAACCTCAAATACTGTTAGCACTAAAGAGAAGAAAACTAACAGTAGGAAAGTTTGAAGACAGCTAGAGAGGATACCAGGAAAGAGGCACTAGGAAGAAAACTGCTAGTACTGATAACAAACAGCTAAAGAACAAGTCTTTAGCAGTTAAATCCTCTTCAGCTGATGATCAGCATAAGATGAGAAAGCCATGTGAGATATGTGGCTTGTTCAATCATCTTACTGATGATTGCTGGTACAAAAGGGGTTCCAAACTCAAACAGAAGGAGAAAATTACTGAGAGCATCAATAAAATGAAGAATGAGTTTGAAACCAAGTTTGTACTAGCAACATCCAAGCCTGAAATCCCTAAGCCCAAAGCTAAATCTAAAAAGAAGGTAGGGGAACTCAGGCAACAGCTGAGGTGCTCAGAAAAAGATGGTACAACATAGGAACTCATCATCAGCAAACTCCAATGTGTCTGAAGCGCTGAAAGCTTTATCACAGAATCAGACACGTTGGTGATGATGGTTCAGCAGCTAGGGGAAGAGTCAACCACTTAGATGCCCCTGTGTTGAAACCACAGAAAAGGAAGCCCAAGCAAAAGGGTTCCTCTTCCGTACCATCGTTTTCACCTCAAGCTGTCACACAAAAACACACCTGTTAGTGCTGCACCTGTAGCTGAGAACAGACCCAAAACCAAGCAGGTTGGGTCTCCAAGACTAACTAACACATGGCTGTGTTTGCAGGGTTCTTCAACATGCCATAGAAGCATCTGGTATGTAGACAGTGGAGGATCCATGCACATGACAGGAAGCATCTCCCTTCTTAATGACTACTCTCAAGGAAAGAAGGGTTTGTTTTTTTGGCAATGATGCAAGGGTTACATCGTCGGAAAAGGCTTTGTTTCCAATGGGGAAATAAGGTTTGATGATGTTAACCATGTGGAGAATCTCAAGTACAACCTCTTGAGTGTCAGTCAAATGTGTGACAAAGGCCATGTTGCCCTTTTCACAAGCCAGAACTGTCGGATTCTGTCATCCAAAGTTCTGAGTTTGATTGACAGGCATTGGATGAACACACTCTCCTGAAGGCCAACAGGACAGGAAGAGTGTATGCCTTAGATCTTTCCAAAAGAGGATCTAAAAGGCATCCTTGCTATTCTCCAAGGCATCTCCTCAAGAGTCTACACTATGGCATAGAAGGCTGGGTCATGTTAATTTCAAGAACATGAATCAGCTTATAAGCCATGGTTTAGTAAGAGGATTGCCTCTGAAGGAGTTCAAGTGTGAAGATGACTGCACTGCTTGCTTGAAAGGAAAACAACACAAAGTTTCATTCCCTTCAATAGAAGAACCAAAGTCCACTGCCTGCTTACAACTTCTGCACATGGATCTCTTTGGTCCTGTCAGAGTAATGAGCATGGCAAAGAAGAAATACTGCATGGTAATTGTGGATGATTACTCCAGGTTTGTATGGACTTTCTTCTTGCACTCCAAGGATGAAGCAGCAAAGACAATAATGAACTTTGTGTTACAAGTAGAAAAGCAGTATTCCCTACAGGTCAAGTGTGTGAGGAGTGACAACGGAACAGAATTTAGAAACCACACACTTGATGACTTCTACCTGTCCAAGGGAATTAGAAGGCAGTTTAGCATTCCTAGAACTCCTGAGCAGAATGGAGTGGTGGAGAGAAAGAACAGGACCCTAATTGAAGCTGCAAGGTCTATGTGGCTGACTCAGGTTGCCACTGACTTTTGGGCTGAAGCTGTCAATACAGCTTGCTATGTACAGAATAGAGCCTTAGTGAATAAGAGGTGATGAAAGACTTTATGAAGCTCTCATCATTTGGCCCCTCTTATTTCATTCTTTAGAGCCGTTGGGTGTCCTTGTTTCATTCTCAACACTAGCAACCCACTCCATAAGTTTGCTAGTAAGGTGAATGCAGGGTACTTGTTGGTTATTCATAACTTGCAAAGCATACAGAGTCTTCACTGTAGAACCAAGGGGGTTGAAGAAACTCTGCATGTTAAGTTCAATGAATCTCCAAAGAACAAGATTCCACAAAACCCTGTGGAGTTGTTTGATCTGGACATACTGCAATATGTTCCTTATCAACCTCCATCTGTTGAGCCTGTCAACAGATCTCCACCTGGTGGTACTGATGATGATGTAGTCAGTACTCACCTCTTCAGGATCAGTGACAACCTGCCTAAGTTCACTGAACCTGATGTTCCTGTAGCTCAGCAGCTCCATCCACTACAAATGCTGATGAGATTTCTACTTGCTCTACTTCGTTTGAGCTGCCATCCTCTACATGGTTTCAGGAATCTCCATCACCATCTGTTGCTGCTGATGGGTCTACAAACACTTCACAGATATCATGTCTATCAAGAGCTCAAGAATCACCCCACATCACAGATCATTGGTGATATCCATGCTGGAGTTTCAACCAGGAATCAATTGTCTAACTTTCTGCTTCTATGCTCTCTTCATCAGTCAGCAAGAGCCAAAGAACTATCATATTGCTTTAAGAGATAATGGAGGGTGGAAGCTATGCAGCTTGAGCTTCTTCAATTCAAGAACAGCAAGTGTGGGAGCTTGTTCCATTACCCAAAGATAAGTGTGCTATAGGCACCAAGGGGTATTTGGAAACAAAACAGATGAGAAGGGCCAATTGTCAAGAACAAGGCAAGACTGGTTGTTCAAAGGTTCGCACAGGAAGAAGGCATCGATTATGATGAGACCTTTGCACAACCTGTGACGAAGCATCAGACTCTTCTTAGTTATGCTGCCTTTCACAGTCTAATGTTTATCAAATGGATGTCAAAAGTGCCTTCCTATATGGGAAAATAAAAGAAGAGGTCTATGTGTGTCAACCACCAGGCTTGAGGACAATAAACATCCTGATTGGGTGTACAAGCTTGATAAGGCTCTTTATGGGCTGAAGCAAGCACCTAGAGCCTGGTATGAGACACTCTCAACCTTTCTTCTAGAGAATAATTCACTAGAGGCACCATTGATAAAACCTTACTCATCAAGACTGTGGGACAACATAAGCTCCTTGTTCAGATTTATGTTGATGACATCATCTTTGCATCCTCTGATCCAAAGTTGTGGATGAATTTACAAAGCTTATGAAGCTGAGATTTGAAATGAGTGCTATGGGAGAATTACAGTATTTTCTGGGTTTGCAAATCAAACAACTGGATGATGGAATCTTCATCCATCAGTCCAAGTATACCAAAGAGTTGTTAAATAAGTTTGATTTACAATCCTGTAAGCCCTGTCTACTCCCATGAGCAGCATCACACAACTAGATGTAGATCAGAAAGGTAAAGGTTGATGAAACTTTACAGATGTATGATTGGGTCCTTGATGTACCTTACAGCTTCTAGACCAGACATCAGTTTTCAACATGCTTGTGCTAGATTTCAGGCTGCACCTAAAGAAATCCCATTTGATTGCAGTCAAAAGGATCTTTAGTTATCTGCAAGGTACCCAATCACTAGGTCTTTGGTATTCAGCGGGGCATTCTTGCAAATTAGTTGCTTTCTCTGATAGTGACTATGCAGGATGCAAAGTCACCAGAAAATCCACTTCTGGTGGTTGCCAATTCCTAGGCAATTGTTTAGTTCTTGGTAGAGTAGAAACAAACATCAATTGCTACATCTACTGCTGAAGCTGAGTATATTGCTGCTGCAAGTTGTACCTCTCAGATACTCTGGCTCAGAACCAACTTTGGGTATGGCATTACTGAGACTAAGACTCCAGTTCCAATGGATAGTGCTTCAGCTCTCTGTATTGTTAAGAATCCGTCCAGCACTCAAGGACCAAACATATTGAGATCAGACATCATTTATCAGGGATTGCTATGAGAAAGGTCTGATTGATCCTAAGTTTGTGCCTAGTGCTGATGAGCTTGCAGACATTTTTACTAAGCCTCTAGATAGTGCCACATTCCAAAATTTGGTACTAAGGCTTGGTATGCTGCAGCTTGATTGATTTGACCTATGCTGGTACTCTTAGTTCACAACTACTGAAGAGCAAAGGTCAAATACAAGTACTGATGAGTAATTAATCTTTAGCTCTTCACAACTAACTGAAGACTAAAATGACTCAAAGTACTGATGTACATATTTATTGAAAAACTGAGTAGTGAGGTGGATTACAATACTGATGTATGATTTTCAAATAAATAAGTACGAGAACAAAATTTGCTCATAAGTACTGATGTGTAATCTACACAAATACTGAAGACAAAATTTGTTCACCAGCTCTGAAGAATATTCATCAGCACTGTGAACATCTGATCACAAGAGCTGAAGGCATAAATATTACAAGAGCTGAAGGGTCGATGAAACATCTGAAAGTCAGCCAAAGAGCTGAGAGTAAAGTGTGGAGGCTAGTATGAACAACTGATTTGACGGAAACAGCTGATGAGTAATTTCTCATCAGCCTGATAACAAAGCTGCTGTTTCATACACAAACAACTGAAGGACAAAACCATGCTTCAGTAGTTCACAACTACTGACATCAGTAGTTCACAACTACTGAAGGCTAACACCAAGTCCTCAGTTGTTTCCAACTGAAGCAATACCATGTCTTCCGTAGTTCACAACTACTGATCTCAGTAGTTCACAACTACTGAAGGCTAACACCAAGTCTTCAGTTGTTCCAACGTCTGAAGAAGAATACTAGGTCATCAGTAGTTCATAACTACTGACAACTGACAGTAACTCTTCAGACGTTTACAACATCTGAAGGACAAAACCAAGGTCTCAGTAGTTTCAACTACTGAAGACTAATACCAAGTCCTCAGATGTTAAAACCACTGAAGGTTAAAACCACGTCATCAGTCGTTAAACAACCTGATAACTGACACCAAAACTTCAGTAGTTTCCTTTAAACTTGGCCTACCCTATAATACCCACATTCAGAGCATTTACTCCACTTGCCTAATTTACACAAAACCTCTGAAATTCCCATACACCATTAATGGCGACCATGCAACTGAAACCTCGACACAACTGTGTCGCCCATCTTACAAAATCGCCATTATGGCCCCAGTTTCACCAAGCCGTCGATCTTATGAATGACTCACCCTACAAAACGGACTTGTCTCCTGAACCCTACTATATACAACCGACTCCTTGGCGGGTTTTGGACAAATGTAACCGTCCAAACCGAAGAACAGGATGGCGAGGTCTCTCTCGTCCTCCGCAACGGCCACCGTGGTTATCACTCCAGTACCATACGCCAAACCCTAGAGCTGGAGGATGCCCACTCACCAACTTCCTACCCCAAAGGTACCTTGGATCTTCATTCACATCCTATGACTACCAGGGTAACCTCTCCGCCTCCACCTTGTTGAAGAAACACTTCCTGACCCTCAACGATTGATCTTCCACATGGTGAACGTGGGTCTGGCTCCTAAAACCTCTTCGTGGGACCAGATGTCCACAAGGTGGCAACAGGTTGTATCTATCCTTGAGAAACAACCTCTAAATTTTACTGATATTTTATTTTGGAACTCAAGGACATGGCCACAAAACCTTTTCTAATCGTTGGAACTTGTATCCACGGTTCATAATGGCATGATCGAAAACCAGCTTCAGGCTGAGGGACTAGTTGGCACTGGGGTCCCTGCCATGGCTGTTCAAGCCGAGTATACTCCAGGCACAACACTGACCACACACTCAAACAGGCTGCGGATGCGAAAACCCACGCAGCAGAACCCACAGCCTCCACCTCCAAATCCACATCCCCACCAAGCCAAAAGCCAAAAGAAGCCCAAAAAGGCTACTCAGGGAGATGAGTCCCCTGAGGATGCCCCTGCAACACAAAAGGCAGGATGTGCTGCTGGTTCGATTCTCCCAGCAGGTACCACGACTCCACCCACCACAACCGCACAGGCTTCCTCTCAACAGGAGCCTGATGCAACCAACATGGGGGGCCAACAATTATGGGGTCTATCTCACTTGAGAAGACTACCATTGAAGAGCACAGTCCTCCCCATGTGCACACTGCTCTAGCCATCTAATGATGAGACCGCCCACTAAGCCCACATTGGCAATAGCCAAAGGCTGACCGATCTGAGCACTCCACCCTCTCCCCAGAAACTATTACACCTGGGAAACTCCAACCGAAGAGGGGGTGGGTACAAGTGCCGATGGGAGCCCACAGCACAGAGAATCAGTTCAACTCCCAGTGTGGCTAGGGAGATAGAACAATCTGGTGAGGTGCCACTTCCCCTGCATCAACATCTGAGCAGGATGCAGCTGGTAACATCACTAAGACCTCACCAGAGGCAATGGCCGATGATGGATCCAATCCGGAGGCCAGAAGTCCCCAGTGCCATGAACAAGGGGCACATGTCATTACTGAGCCACACTCAGGACATGTACATCCTGACAATGTCAGGAGGTCAGGTGATTCAGCTCATGCTGTGATGACCTGAGCTTCTTCTATGATGTAGTAGCTCAAAACACTATCCTAGAGGATGAGATAAGCAGACTCAAAGAGCTGCTTGCTTAAATGACTCAGGATAGAAGTCCATCTGCCACCACTACCCCACAGATGACACCTTCCCGAAGGTCTCATAAACACTGAGCCACTCCCACAAACTCGGCCACCAGCCCTGCTTCTAGCACTAGCTCTCAGGGTCAGAACCCCCCTGAGCAGCTGGATGCTATCCTCCAGAAATCCCTACCACTCATCACACCCATGCTAAAGACTAGTCATTCAAACCCTTGATGAGAGGCTTCCACATACATCCAACCCATGGTGGAGGTTGCCATTTCTAAGGCAGCTTGATAGTCAAACCCCAACCAATGCACTCAAAAGGGGGAACATCAGTGCAAGTCAAGAGGAAGAGGGGTGAGGAGGGAGTAGAGGCAGAGAAGAGGTGGTGGTTGAGAGGGAGTGGTTTGAGGAGACTAGGAAGGTGAGGGAGAAGGGAAGAGGAAAGAGAGGAGGTGAGCGAATAGAAGTGGCTGAAATCCAAAAGGATTCAGTGCCACTAATAGAAGAAAGGGAGAGGGAGAGAAACTGGACTCTGATCTAGCAGCCCTTGTCAAGGAGGCTGATGCTGAACACAGCAAATCAATGGATTCTGCCATTGCTCAGCTGTTCAAGCAAGGCTTTGAAAGGACACTGCCCTGCTAGATCAGGAGATCAGAAAGATGGAAACTAGGAGATAGAATACCGATGGTCTACTTATAGCCAAGAGGATCAAAAGAGACTCGAGGCTATGAGTAGATTCATTTCGAAGTATCTGGGCAGGCCAGTCCTTGATGTCAAAGCATGAACCGGGACAGGATCTTGGCTATAGCCGCCAAGATCTGTTCAGCTGGTGACTTCACAAAGGGACTGGTCGTGAGGCCCTCTCCGACAGCCGGTGCTGGGAACAGGACACTTCTAGCAAAACAGACTAAGCCTTCTCTATATCTAGATTGCTAGCAGTGCCTGCCAACATTCCCACACCAACAACCCAACCACAACCCACTAAACCAACCCCTTCACCACCAAAACCCGCAGCCAATGATCCACCCTTGAAGAAGAAGAGAAGGGTGCTGAGGCTGCAAGAAGAAGTGAGGAGGATGAGGAGGATAGTCTGCCAATTTCAGCAGTTATACCTCTACCCAAGCCAAACCACAACCATCACTCCCACTCACAGCAGGACACTGTGAGGGTAAATTAGAAGAGGAGGAGCGCAAAAGCGACATGATGAGGAAATGCTGAAAAGCATTGACAAATGCTATGCTGCTTCCACCTATAATGAATATGCAAAAGGAAGCTCTGAGATTATTCACCCTCAAGAAAACCTTTCAATATGAAAAGGAAGGGTGAGAACTTGGCCTGACCAAGGGTGTCTCACAGGATAGTCAAAAAGGACATGCGGTGAGATACAAGAGCCAACTACAGAAATCGTAGATGAAGTGACTCTGTGGCTTTTGTAATAACACCATTGGCCGCTCTATAGGCTTTCTTTCTCGAATTCCTCTACTATTTCCCA
>JABSNV010000413.1:0-86047 GCA_024085815.1 Flaveria linearis
AAACCTCTGAAAACTCCCAAAGATCAGTACACACGATCTCAATCTTGTGAACGCGGAATATAAACAAGATTGGAGTAGAAGAAGATTGAATTGAATCACAAAAGAAGATATTCGATTGATAAACAGAAACCTATAAAAGGTCTTGTGCGATTTCGCACAGATACAATGATAATGAATGAAAAGCTTAATTACAAAACAAAACTAGCTATTTATACTAAACTAGAGTTCTCGCGCGAGATCCCTTTCGCGTGGATCAAGATTTCGCGCGGCAGCTGTCTTTCGCGTAGTCTGCGACTCGCATGGATCTGGACTTTCGGCACTGTGGGCTTCTCGCGTGACTTGTTGTTGTCGCGTGGCTTTGGTTTCGCATAGATGTTTTTGCCGAGCCTTGTTTGTCTTCTACAATCTCCCCCTAGGCTCGGTGAAACATAATCAATCAATCAAGTCACATAGCCTTCTGGTAAGATCCAGCATAAGCATACCATTTATTCCTCAGGATCCGGTCAATCATCCATACATACTGGCAAGATAGAAAGTAAAGACTCATCAGCTGAGATAGGCAGTGTAACAGCTTTGATAAGTCGTCTTTGCCAAACTTCATTAAGTCTGCTGGATCAATGATTCGATAAGACTTGTCTATACATTTGATCACAGCGTGACCGGAATCCTTTTCACATCTCCAGGATAGAAGTTGCTTCAAAGAGTTTGGAGGAACTGGAGCATGCACAGGGACTTTTCTGATAAATTTAGGATGTTGATAGACTCGTATCTTCATTGGAGCTTTAGTATTTTCATCAATTCGTGTTGAGTCATCTATCAACTTCGATTTTGCAGTCTTAAAGTCTTTGAAAGTTTGTGCGCATCTCCCTTCTAATCATGGATCTCATGAGCTCAGCTTCACTGTGATTACTCTCATTGAAGAATGGAGCTTTGCCCATAGAGTATAAATCAGCAGCACGTAATGTATGAAAGTCTTGTGTGCTCTTTAAATAATCAATCTCTCCATTTCTTCTCTTTATAACATACATTCTTTTCTCACCATCATAAGCCCAGCTGATTACGTGAGACATTTCACCATACTTTTGTTTTGGCTTAGATATAAACAGAAAGTGAGCTTCAGTAGGTGGTGGTGGTGCTTTGAACTGTAAACCTCCTCTAGTGTATAGGGCAATCTGACCAGTATTATCTGTCTTTGTAGTATCAGTAGGAGTTTCACCACTCACAGTCTCTGTAGGAATTTCTCCTTCTTCAAGATTAATATCCTTGAATAATTCTTGAAGATTGTTGCCAAAAATATCTGTGTATTCAGTCTGTTCCTCCAGATCTTCAAAAATATCAAGTTCTTCTTCAATAGTTTCAGATGAAGTTTGTTGAAAGGAATATAATTCCTTTTCATACACACTTTCTGTGGCGGGTCTATTGGATCATATCCTTCTGGATTACTAACACTTGGTCTATCGACATTGTCAGTGTTAGTCTCTCCAGTAGGACTTGAAGAAGAACCTGTAACATTTCCACCATCTCCACCATCATCTCCACCATCATCTCCACCATCATTTCCATCATTATCTCCATCATATTATCATCACCATTATCATCTTCATCGTCATTCTCATCATCTCATCCTCATCATCATCAGAATCACCATAATCAACTAACTCCTCATCTTCCCTTTCATGAACAATGGGCAGAGTAACCATGTGTTCTGGCTCAACAAAAGCAGTAGATGTGTACGCTTCAGTGATCGGTACTTCAGATGAAATAGTAACATCCTCAGTAGGACTGACACTTTGCTGTACAGTAGATGTTTGGGCTTCGTTGACCGTTTCTTTTTCAGGAACTATCTCAGTGGGAGGTGGGCTTGGAGATCGTCTGCTAGATTCACCAACCACAGTAGTAGATCTTATGTTCTGTGGCTGATGAAAGTAGGTCTGAGAGATAAATTCTCTGAGCTCGTTTAGTTGTCTCTCCAACCCAGATGAGTAGTCAAATATGTTTTTCATTTGTTGCTCAAGAGATGCTAATCTGGTATCTTTGATAGCTGATCAGATGAATCATGGTTATCTGATTAGACTTTTCTTCATTACTTTTCTTCAACTCAGCAATCAATTTCATATTTTCAAAATTTCCTTCTCCAGGTTCTTTATTCTTTCTTCTAAGTGATAGAACCTGGAGTGCTTGTTGATTCTTCTCTCCTCTGAAACTCAGGAGGAGTATTCAACAGTGTGTCTACATCAAACTCCAAATTCTCCTGATGAGGAGGTGTAGAGAAACCAGAAACAGGAACATTAGATGCTCCAGAAACAGGAACTGTTTCTGTTTCAGGACTAACAGTAGTCGTATCAACATGAGATTCTTCCCTCGTGATCACATTTGCAGGTGATCTCTGAACTTCAGAAGAAGTGTCTGATCAGCCTCTGTAATAACCACTTGTGTTCGTGGTTTCCTGGGAATAATACCACCACGACTCTCTTTCTCGATGGGAAGTCTTTTCTTTTTGCCATTCGTTTGCGTCGTGATGATGTACTCGGAGACTCTTCCGGGACATAATCAGTGTCCCTTTCTTCTTCACTTGGTCGAGATGATGTTGGAGTAGAAGGAGTTGGATCAGTCTGAATCACATAAGGAACATTCCCTATCTGATCACTAACAGTATCGGAACTAGAAGCAGAATGAACAACTTCTTCCGTTCCTCCTTCATGTGTAGGTTCATCTTCAAAAAGCTTTTCAATCTCTTCCTCAATATTTTCTCTAGTAGAGGAAGTAGAAGCACCAGCTTGTGCCTCATCAGTATGAGCACCACCTTCACCGCTCATCGACATTTCTTCAATCTCAGAAAATCTTCCAATCTTGGCAAAACTTTCACCAGAGCATTTGTTGCCTCTGGCTCCAGTTAGATGTGAGAAAATCTCCTTCTTCACAGTCTGTACAACATACTTAGGAGATCTCTGAGTAGCAAGCTCAGGATAAGCATCATTTATCACCAACTGGATAAATCTCGGGTACATAATGAACTTCCTTCCAGGATTTGCTGTAGCATTCTTTACCATCTCCTGAAATATAACCCCGATATGCTAAAGGGAATGTCATCAACCAATGAAACTAGTAAAGATCCAAACACTGCACTCAAGCTATCCATCCCAGCCTTGAGGTTGCTCAGACAGTGAATCACCACATGAAATAAGTATTTCCAATACGGTGGTAACCACTTCTTCTCCAAACTTGGATATCTATACTCATAACCCATCCGAGATAGACAATCCATAACCACATCATCATCTAGTCTTGTAGGTGCTCCCTCTTGGTCATTAAACAGAAGAACTCTGTTTAGTATGGCTTGAGAAACAATAGAACTCTGTTTAGTATGGCTTGAGAACAATCACCCTTTTCTCCTTTACATAGCTGTGATAATCTGGTTTCCAGTTTCGTCCTTTTCTAGAGCAGCAGTGCTCCAGAAA
This sequence comes from Flaveria linearis, assembly GCA_024085815.1. Taxonomy (NCBI): domain Eukaryota; kingdom Viridiplantae; phylum Streptophyta; class Magnoliopsida; order Asterales; family Asteraceae; genus Flaveria; species Flaveria linearis. Next base: position 3,459 of record JABSNV010000413.1, read on the forward strand.
GAATCTATCAGTTCGGAATAAATAGCAGGATCAGCTGATATAGCATAGACAATACGAGAGTTCTTCAAGCCTTCGATCATAGAATGAAATAGTTCCTTTCCTTCCGGAACCTCGTCCAGATAAGCAACACAATTATGATTCTTGTTAAAGATCATTTGTGCCATCTGCATTGTCAAATAAGATCAAAATTAGAACACTCTTGAAAATAACTTAATTATATCAACATAGTTTCAACACTTAGAACATATGAACCACAAACTTTTACTTAGAAAAGTTTATCACTTGAAACATTAATCATTTCAAAATTTTATTACATTAAATGTTTATCATCAAAGTTATTGTGTACATGTACAATTGAGACACAAATGGTTCAACACTTGGAAACTTTTACAACAATTAGCTGTCATGCGAACATGATTCAAGCGAGAACTCAATATGTGCGAAATGTGCAAAATGTGCGAAATGTGTTCATGCGACATATGTTCACGCGAAACTCAATTCATGCGAGATTGACACGTTTGCGAAAAATGTTTTCATGCGAAAAACTTTTCACGCGAAATCTCAGTTCATGCAAAAAGACTTTGTGAAAACTTAGTTCAAGCGAAAACGGTTATCATGCGAAAACAAGACTCATGCGAGAAACCAGTTCACGCGAGAAATCGTTTTCGCGACTGTTCAGCTTCTCTTGCGATTCGCACAACCCCAACTTCAAATTAACCTTTCTAAAATCGATTTTAATCCATGAAATGCATATCATTGCTGTCGCCTAGATCTATTAGGTTAATTTCATTCATCAATTTCATCATTTAAGTCCATTTATTTAGATTTTAAGTTCAAGATGTTAAGTTCCTCTTAGTTTTTCAGATCTACAGTAACCAAATCAAGTTGTTTATACCTTGAAAATCACACTAAACACGTACTGAGTATGATGAGAATCAAAATAACAGAAGATGAGTGAGATAATGTAATGTTTGGAGTATGCGAGAGGAGATTTCGGGTATGTGAGCGAAAAGGGTTTTCGGGTATGTTTTGAGCGAAAAGTGGCTTTGTCTAGAACATTGTGCCTTTTATACCAAAAGTTAGTCACGCGAAAACTCATTTTCGCGAAACATCCATTTTCGCGTGAGTTTCCCAGTCGCGTGATTCAGTTAGTTTTCAAAATTTTTCAAAATTTTTTCAAACTTTTCAATCCTTTTATTTTTAATGAAATTTTGTCAACATAAAATGTTATTTACCAAGTGACCAATTATTTAATGAATCTTCAATTTTCAAACATTTTCTTGTTATGTAATTGTCCTAAAACTAAAACACTATAAAAGTGAAATAAAACACAAACACTTACAAACAATCAAATAACAAAAGAATAAATACAATTAAGAATCAAGATCGGATTTGCTTGTTTTGTATAAATTTTCATAATGAGATCATATAGTTCTTTTGTCAAGTTAAGACTCTGTCCGGCTTTATTTAAAATAACTGGTTAAGTTGATTGTCAATATATTTTGTCCTTTTAAACTTATACTTCAGGTTTTACTCAGACACATAATGAGTGATATATATCATGTTTTGTGTTGATTAATATAAGTCAGTGGATCCCACAATCAGAACTTCTGTAGAATTATTATTATCCTTCAAGACACTATTGAGATTTTTTCAAGTCACCCCAATTTGATTTAAACCATGCATTGATGATCAGTGATACCATTTATTGTAATCCTAAATATAACTATTTGAGCATAACTAGCCTGAGAAATATTCTTAACCCGGAATATTAACAAGTTTAAGGACTTATTGACAGCCATCCGGACTTACGTCTGCCCTCTCAAGATGTTTAGGACTTACAAGCCATTCGGACTTACATGCCCCATCTTTCGATTTTGCCTTCCAAAGTTAAAAAAATATTCTCAAAATAGAAAATAGATACCATATAGTATGTATGTCTTTTAGACATATCTTTTGATTTGTTTGTGCTTCTTGGCATCTTATATCCTATATGGCCTTTGTTGTTGGCATCTTTTTGCTCAATTATTTTCTTTTTGTATTTTTCTCCTTTTTGTTTCTTTTTGTATATGTTGTTTATCTTTTGTATATACATATATAGATATGATAATCACTGAATCCATCATATACAGGCTTGAGTATGACAAGATTATATCTCTCAGTCTGTGTTAGAACATTTTTGACACATATCCTGATATGTTCCCCACTGAATCATATTTCTTTAATTTAAGTGTAATCACTCAATTATGATCTTTTCATTTCTGAAAGCAAAGCCTATCAACATATCAAACATAATCCAAGTGTATTCGTATTTAAGCCTTTGAAAGTACTTATACTCGTTTTGAACTTTGTAATATCATTTCTCATTTAAGCATGAAAATTTTGTTTCTTTTTGTATTGGCAATCCTTTGATCTTAACTCCCCCTAAGACCAAAAATATTTTTCAGAACTTGCTTTTCTAATTTTCTCCCCCTAAAATTGTGATTGTCCTTTTAAGACAAAGAAACAATTGCAATTTTATTCATTATTAAAAACTGAAAAATCTTTTTGTGAAGATTCATTAAACCAATTTATCCAAAGTTAATCATTCCCAATGATTGCACTAGGAAATCAAATCGAGAATGATCAAACGCCTTAGTAAATAAGTCAGCGATATTTTCAGTTGACGGCACTTGTTTTAGGTGAATAAGTTTACGATCAAAACAATCGCGGATAAAATGTATGCGGATGTCTATGTGTTTAGTTTTTGAGTGTTGGATGGGATTTTTCACGATGTTTAAAACTGCCGTGTTATCACACCAAATTGGTGTGTCATAAATGTTGAGACCATAATCGAGAAGTTGTTGCTGAATCCAGACAAGCTGGGAACAACAACTCGAAGCAGCCACATATTCAGCTTCGGCAGTGGATGTAGAGACAGTGTTCTGCTTTTTACACTGCCAAGAAATGAGTCGGTTGCCCAGGAATTGACACCTCCTGTGGTCGATTTCCTGTCTAAATTACAACCACCATAATCACTGTCAGTATAAGCAAATAAATTGAAATCGGAATTTCGAGGATACCAAAGACCAAGTTTGGGTTGACCCTTGAGATACTTGAAAATCCTCTTGACAGCTTTCATGTGTGATTCCTTTGGATCACTTTGATAGCGGGCACACTGACAAACAGGGAACATAACATCTGGCCTGCTTGCAGTGAGATACATAAGGGAACCAATCATTGATCTGTAAAGATGCTGATCAACTGATTCTCCTAATGGATCTGGAGTAAGAGTAGGACGAGAAGCCATTGGAGTTGGAGCTACTTTGGAGTCTTGAAACTTGTATTTCTCAAGAATTGTCTGAACATACTTTTCTTGATGAATGAGAATACCAGTCTCAGATTGAGTAACCTGAATACCCAAGAAAAATGAAATTTCTCCAAGTGAACTCATCTCAAACTTCTTCTTCATCACTTCTTCGAACTCCGTGCACATACTATCATTTGTGGAGCCAAAAATAATATCATCGACGTAGATTTGAACCAAAATGATATCATCGCCTGATTTTCGAATGAATAAGGTTTGATCAATTGCACCTCTTGAATAACCATTTGCAAGCAAATGTTCAGTCAGAGTTGCATACCAAGCACGAGGTGCTTGATGTAAACCATATAAAGCCTTATCCAACTTGTAAACATAATCAGGATGATCTGGGTCTTCAAATCCAGGAGGCTGACAAACATAGGTTTCCTCCTTCATTTCTCCGTATAAAAACGCAGTCTTAACATCCATCTGGTACACTTTGATGTTCATGAATGAGGCAAAGGCTAAGAAAATGCGTATTGCTTCTAGTCTTGCAACTGGAGCATACACTTCTTCATAATCTAAGCCTTCAACTTGATAAAATCCCTGCACCACAAGTCGTGCTTTATTTCTAACTATAACACCCTTTTCATCCGTCTTATTCCTAAAAATCCACTTTGTTCCAATCGGAAGCTTATCTTTTGGTAGTTCAACAAGATGCCAAACATTGAGCTTCTTGAATTGCATCAACTCATCCTGCATTGCTTCTATCCAGCTGTTTTCTTTAAGTGCCATCTCCACATTCTTGGGCACTGTTTGTGATAGAAAGCAAGCATACAGACATGTGTTGATTGCTCCTGATCGACTTCTGGTAACTACACCTTCGTGCAACGGGCCAATGATTGCTTCAGTTGGATGAGTTTTATGTATTCTCAATTGAGGAATCTCATCTGCAACCATTCCATCTTCCAAATTTGTAATATGTTCAACATTATCAAGAACTTCTTCAGTATGTTGAGATAGAGGCACATAAGTTTCATCAATTGTGTCATCTGAAATAGGAGTTTCAGAAGCAGTTGACACATTTGGAGACTCATCAAATGGAACCTGAATGATCTCTATCGGTGTGTGTATGGTGTCTGAAGAAGATGAAGATAATGGAGAACTCAACGATTCTTCCAGCTCCTGAGTAGGAATTTGTTCTGAAGAAATATCTAAAGACTCAGAACAGGCAGATACAGGCACAGAAGCTGTCGGAATATCTTTGGATGATGAAACATTAGCAGAATCATCAGATATCAAAGAAGGAAGTTCCTCAATTATTTGGTTATCCAAGGTGATTGATTGAGAATTAGAATCTGCAGATGAAGATTTAGAAATATTAAAATTTATGAACAAAGATTCATAATCATAAACCATGAAGGAGCTGAACCTGCATCAGTTATGTTAAGTTCGTGCCAATCAATGTTAAATGACTCGATTATTTGTCTAGTTCTTTTATTATAAACACGATATGCAACCTTATTGGCAGCATATCCCACAAAGCAACATTCATCAGCCTTTTCAGAAAATTTTGAAGATGATTCAGTTGTATGCAACAAAGTGCAACAACAACCAAAGGCTTTAAAATATTTAACTTTGGGTTTGTGATTATAAAAGATTTCATAAGGAGTCTTATTTAATCTTTTGTTGATTAACACACGATTCTGAACATAACATGCAGTATTTACTGCTTCTGCCCAAAAGAACAAAGGTAATTTGGCAGCAGAGATCATTGTTCTAGCAGCTTCAATTAATGTCCTATTTCTTCTTTCTGCAACCCCATTCTGTTGTGGAGTGCCAGCAGCACTAAATTGTCTGGCAATTCCCTTGGATTCACAAAACTCATTCAGAGTTTGATTGCAAAACTCTGTCCCATTGTCACTTCTGATGCATTTTACCTTTTTCTCTGTTTGATTCTCCACCAAATAATGAATTTGATCAATAGATGTGGAGTCTCATCCTTAGATGCTAAGAAAAACACCCAAGTAAATCTTGAAAAGTCATCAGTAACAACCAAACAATAAGATCTTCGACCCAAACTTAGAACACTTACTGGACCAAAAAGATCCATGTGTAAGAGTTGTAAGATTGATTCGACTGAGTTGTGTGCAACTGGTTTGTGAGGAAGTTTATGTTGTTTACCTTTTGAACATGACAAACAATGTTCAGTTAAATGATATTCTTTTTCAGGTAAACCAATTACATGATTTCCACGTACAAGTTTATTCATGTTTTTAAGATTGACATGTCCTAATCGACGATGCCATAACATGGAATCATTCTCCGAGGCTTTGGATAATAAGCAAGAGGCTGTTACCAAAGAATTAGAACAATGCATATCAAGAAGATATGTGTCATTGTCTCTCGGAGTCCTCATCAAAACCCATTCTTCTGGAACAACAAAACCTGGTTTTAATATTAAGCATTCGTTATTAGTAAAGTGTGTTGAATATTGTTTGTCACAGATTTGAGACACACTTAGCAGGTTATGTTTTAGTTCCTCAACAAAATTAACATTTTCAAAACTCAGGACGCCATTTGTAACTGTACCCCGTTTAGTAATTCGTCCTCCTCTATCTCCTGCAAATATCACTCTTCCTCCGTTGTATGATTGCACATCTTGTAGTAGTGATAAGTTACCAGTCATATGTCTTGAACAACCGCTATCAACATGCCATAGACTGTCAGTAGCCTTTCGCGGTTGTCCCTGCATTAGTAACAAAATTACTTAGATTTTGGTACCCAAGTCAAACATGACTTGAGCACATTCTGAGTTGCAGAAAGACAAAATGATTTGAGATTATTATATTTAGTTTGCACATCATTCTTTTCATTTATACTTTTAGGCTTGACATTTTCTTTTATATCATTGGTCAAATTCTTATCCCGTTTGACATTAAACTCATTAGCAACCTTTGATTTCATATTATTTGATAATTTTCCACGAGTGAAAAATAATTTTCTATTATGAGAAATAGAATTATGAAATCTTTGTTTACTTAATGATTTGTGTTAAAAGGACAATTATTTGCCAAGTGATTAGTGTTTCCACACTGAAAGCATCTCTTCTGTTGTGTGTGGAAAACAAACTGTGGATGACAATTATGAAAATTGTCGTAAAAACCAAAGTCAGATTGACTAGGTTTAACTTTCTCCACAGTCTCTCGAATCTTTGTCTCGTTTGACAATTGCAAATTCATCTTTTGCAGATTCGAGGAAATTGAAGTATTACGACCACTTTGATTCGGAGATTTGGCGATTTTGACTTGTGAAATTATTGGTGTTGGAATATGAACAGTCGTTGTCTTTGCTGGAATAGGACCAGACTTTGAATGTGCTGGAGAAGGACCAGGCTTAGATATACGGATTGATGCTGGAGAATGACCAGGCTTTTGAATTGTGAGATTGCATGCAGAAGAATTATTCACTTGCAAATCTGGGCTACAAACATCTTGATTCACAAGGTTAGCATTATAATGAAGTTTATTTTTAAAGAATCAGAATTCGTTTCTTTAAAAATATGTTCTTCATTTTCAATTACACCCTTAGAAATGAATCGACTCTTAAAATCATTTTCAATTCTTTCCTTTTGATTAGCCCTTTGATTTGCATTCAAATGATTTTTACTATTAGATTGCAACTCATTCAAATCAACCTTCTTTTCATTTCCAGACACATTTTGAGTACAAGCAGATTGTGAAACTTTTACATTCTTATTATTTAAACATTCATTCTCATTCTCATCCTCACTATCACTTTCCCAATCTTCAACCAACCCATCCACCTTCATTTTATCTGCAAAAAGATTTTCAGGTGATTGTTTAGTTTTGGGTGCTATGATAGGATCAACTGATAAGTTTATTTTAACAGAAGGTTTTATGTTTTGAGATGGAGAAAATCCAATCCCATATACCATATCAGAATCACAAATGTTCTCAGATGAAGGTAAACATGAATAATCATGATTAATTGGAGGAGCAATGTTAGAAAACCCAACACCACATTTTCCTCCTTTAATTTTCTGAGTCATTTGTGACTTGATAATGCCCTCAACCATCGTTGATGAAAGTTCAAATTTCTCAACAGTCAATTTAACCGTGGCTAATTCACTGTTGAGTCTGTTAATTTCTAGAGCGAGTTCATTATTTCTGTTTGTCAAGTCATTATTAGTACATTCTTTATCATGAAGATTTAATTTCAAATTATAAATTGTTTTGTTTAAACCTTCAAGTTTGTCTTTAAAAATCCTTTCATTTGACTTGTGTTTATTAGCTTGATACTGAAGTTTTTCAACTTCCATTATCAGGCTTTCATTGTGAACTCTGTATCTTTGAACTTTCTCAACATGCATTTTGACATAAGTCATCATATACCTTGGGTTCTGAAGTTTCTCCTTCTGTTTCTTTGACCTTCTTCACCATGAATGCTTTCAATTTACCATCTGATCATCCACTGGAGCACTAACAACAGTCTTTGGATCAATATATGGACTTTTGACTGTGAGCTCAACAGTGTCATCTTCAAACACAATCTTTTCTTCATCAACCTTCTCAACCTGTTCTTTCTTTTCAGCTTTCTCTTTCTCCTCTTCAATTCTCTCCTTCTCTTCTTCTTCTGTAGCAAATAATCCCTCCAACAAATCTTCAGACACGAATTCAGCAAATAAGTTTTCTTCCTCTTCTGGTTCTGGCACAATCTTTGCAATGAGTGCATGAGACAAAGTCAGATCAAGAGCCTCCATTTGATCAGACCAATCGTATTCAGCATTAGTTTGAGAAACTAATGCTTTATTGCCACTAGAAGTACCAGCTTTGTCTTTCTTCTGCTCATCTCCACAGTCACCATCTTCTTTGGGGCTTCATTTTGAACTGTTTTTGGTTCAGTACACTCTCTGGCGAAATGACCTGGTTTGTTACAGTTGTAACACCTCAGGTTGGATTTGTCAAAACCGATTTTGCTAGAATTATTGACACCAAACATTTTCCTTCCAGTTCTTCTAGCAAAATTCTTCGCCCTGTAAACTACCATGGCCATCTGATATTTGATGTCGTTTTCTTCAACATCATCCGGATTAACTTGTTGAAGATCATCAACAAGAATATTTGGAGCAGAAAGTCTTCCGGCCATAAAAGCTTCATAACTTGACATAAATGTGGTGAAAAGAGCAAGATGCTCCTCAGCAATCTGAACAGTCTGCTTGGATGGATTAGTAGTAGCAACATAAGCATGTTGACCACTATGAGAATCTTGAGGTTGAGAGACTTGTTGGTGTATGATGGGGGAATAATGTTGAGCTGCTGGAACATGAACTTGATGAGTTACTGCTGGTTGCATATATGAAGATGCTGCACTTCCCGATTGTTGTTGCTGACACATTTGTGTATAACTGACATAGTAATTTGGATTACTAGCCATCTTTGCGTAGAGAGCAGTTCCTTCAGCACCTAGAGAACTGAGATGATTAGCAGCTCGCTGCTTATCATCCATAGCATAAGACTTGATAGTTGAGATGAGATCGGTCAACTGAAGAGTATACAAGTCTTTGGTTCTCTTTATCAAAGTACAGTTGTTATTCCAACTGTAAGGAAGTGAGTTGAGTAACTTCTTGTTCACAGTAATAGGTTCCATAGTAATACCAGCACTCTTCATTTTAGTGACCAGTCTAACAAACCTGGCCATTTGAGCTTCCAATTCCTCACCAACAATGTGATTGAACATGTTGAATTCTTGATTCAACATATCCTTCTTGCTCTCTCTCATGTCTTTGTTCCCATTATCTGAGATTCCAGAGCGTCCCATAGCACTTTAGCACCCCTGAACTCTTGAAACTTTTGTGAGATCTCAGTAGTAAGAGCCATAGTAATTGCAGCATACGCCTTATCATCCAATTCCAGTCTCTTGATGTCGTCTTCATCCCACAAATGTTCAGGTTTCTGAACCATTTCTCCTTTGTCATTTTTGTACAACGGAATGTAAGGACCATACTGAATGGATCTCCACATTTTAGGTTCCGTGTAAATGACATATCTCTCAAATCGAAACGCCCAATCGGTATAATCATCTTCACATAAAAGCCTCGGTGGCTTGTTACCAGTTCCAATCTCAGTGTCTAGATGAAGTGAAGCAGTAAGATGCTTCAAATTCGGTGTAGTTGAAGCCATGATGAACAGAAAGTTTAAAATCAGAATTCGCGTGCGAAATACAAACTTGTGCGAAGACAGGTTTCGCGTGGAAAGGGTTTTCGCGCGATGTAGCACTTCGTGCGAATTCCAAAGATACCTTTTATGCGAATCGCACAAAAAGGTGGAATACCTAACTGAGCGAAAACACCCTGTTTTCGCGTGCGAGAACTTGCAGATCAAGCGAAAACGTTGATTTTGTGCTGAAACAGATTACCAACTGTTTGTTCTTGCGAATTTCACCTCCAATTCACTGATTAAGTTTGATCGAACCCATTTTAATCCAATTTTAATGAATTTTAAGTCAATTTTAATCAAGATTAAGCTTAAAGTCCACTAATTCAGTTCAATTCGGTTCTAATCAGTCCAAATTCTCCACAGTCGAGCAGCATAACTTTGCCATTTCAGAATCTAAGGTAATTGATGATGAATTCTTCAAAATCAGGGAGAACTCAATCCAATTCTTCTCCAAATCGTGGTTCAAGAGCCTAATGCTCTGATACCAATTGTAAAACCTCTGAAAACTCCCAAAGATCAGTAACACACGATCTCAATCTTGTGAACTCGGAATATAAACAAGATTGGAGTAGAAGAAGATTGAATTGAATCACAAAAGAAGATATTCGATTGATAAACAGAAACCTATAAAAGGTCTTGTGCGATTTCGCACAGATACAATGATAATGAATGAAAAGCTTAATTACAAAACGAAAACTAGCTATTTATACTAAACATAGAGTTCTCGCGCGAGATCCCTTTCGCGTGGATCAAGATTTCGCGCGGCAGTTGTCTTTCGCGTAGTCTGCGACTCGCATGGATCTGGACTTTCGCACTGTGGGCTTCTCGCGTGACTTGTTGTTGTCGCGTGGCTTTGGTTTCGCATATGATGTTTTACCGAGCCTTGATTTGTCTTCTACACATTTTTATATTTTCTAGAATTTTCTATAATTATTTTAATTAAAAAAATAATTACGAAGGAAATTTGTTGATTTAAAATAAACATGTTATAAAAATGATTTTTATAATTTTTAAGAAATTTTTCTGAAATTTTTAAAGGCTTAAAAGGCTTTTGAAAAAAATAGTGTAGGTGCCCGGGTTCAAACCCGGGACCTCCCGGATAGAATGCATGCACAGAACCAGTCAACCAAAGGCCTCAGCCGCGTTAGAACTTCGTTTCAAATTCTTTTAAACAGTTTCAAAGGAAATCCCCCAAATCCGATTAACCCTAGGTTCGATTTCGATCAAATTGAACCCGAAAATGATTTTGTTAATGAATTAATGATAGGGCTTTGATTCCCCATAGGAAATCGAGCATGTAAGTGTGTTCAATTACCTGTAATTGTATAGAGATGGATGGATTCGAGTTTGAGTGGGTCTCGGCTTGAGCTCGATCTGCAATCGGTGTGTGTGTGTGTGTTTAGATAGAATTGGAGTTGCTGAGAGTTCGAGTGAGTGTGAATGAGTGTTTGCCCTCTAATTATAGTGGGTAATTTGATGTTAAGCCATGCGAACGAGTTTCATTTGTTTGTCGAACTTTCGGTTTGAATATGATTGTGTTTGAACAGATTTTATGTTAAATTAATGGATTGATTGTGATTGGAATTGTGATTATGCGATTCCAGGTTGGTTGATTGAGTCAATTTGTCGAGTTTTCATTTGAATTGGATTTGGTTTCAAATGGTTTAAGCGGGTTTGGTTTTAAATCATGTAACGAGGTAAGTTTTCAAATTGTGTAGGGTCATAGCTTCGAATCTTTGTCGCGAACCTGTCGGTAGCTTTTAATTCGAATGAAATCGTGTAATTTGGGCGGCGAGGCTTCGCCGGAGAATGGCCGGAAGTTGGCCGGAGGGGAGAAGGGCGACGGGGTGTGGTTTGGGTTTTTAAAAAAGTTACACCTTTGGTCCCTGTGGTTTGATTTCTTTTTATTTTATGCATAAAACTTTTATTTAAAGTTTCAAAATTGACAACTAGCCCCTTCAACTTATAATTTGATTTTTAATTTTTACAATTCTATTATTATTATTATTATTATTATTATTATTATTATTATTATTATTATTATTATTATTATTATTATTTTAAACATTAACTTATTAACTTTTAAATTAACTAAACAAACATAACCAGCCCTTCAAGTTTTACAAATGGTTTAAAAAGGTCCTTACAAGAATAACGGGGTTAACTTTTATTTAATAAAATACAAGATGTTACACATATATATATACACATATATATATACATATATATACATATATATATATACATATACATATATACATATATACATATATATACATATATATACGTATATATATATATATATATAGATACATATCTATATATACATATCTATATATACATATATATATGTATATATATATACATATATATACATGTATATACATATCTATATATATACATATATATAAACAGACGCACACACACACACACACACACATATATATATATATATATATATATATATAATATATATATATATATATATATAACATACATATATATACATATATATAAACATACATATATACATATATATACATATCTATATATACATATATATATAAACATATAGATATGTATATATACATACATACATACATATATATATATATAATTTATACATTGTACCTCAAGTTTCTTCATAGAATGGGGTTGTTCCAATCAAAATTAACTTTATTCATTTATGACGACTCTACGAAAATAGATTGTCAATCGTTTAATGTAGAAGAGTGGGCAGTGGTCCTGTGATGTGCCCATTTTCTATTTTGGCTAGCGAACATGTGGAACATTTTTGGGGTTACACTTGCTTGAGCTGGGGGTTAGTTCTATTGGTTTCGTATTTCGTATAATTGGCAGGCGATGGTTATGAGTAATATTTAATGGGTATGTTGTCTTTTGCTATTATAAGATGACACGGATTGGAACCGGGGAGTGGTGGAGGATTAACCCCCCCCCCCCAACCAGTAACAGTATTGTTACAAAAGGATAAATAAATTTTAAATCTTTTAACCCTGTAAATACAACATAATTAAAGCTATACCATCTACATATCCAATATTTTTCAAATGTCTCCAAACTCTATACTCTCATTGCAAGAAAATAAAATAAAAATGGATTTGTTATCGTACCTACCTGAGAACGATTTCAAACGACAACACTTCAACATAGCGCAAAAAGTTACAATAACGAACATTGAACAAGCTTTTGAGTCCTTGAAAGGTAAGTGACGTATACTTTACCAACCCGTAAGACAACTACATTCTTGAAAAATTAGAAAAATTCTTTAAGCGTGTATTATCCTGTAAAATATAATTTTGAAAAAGAATGGTGGAACAATATCTTCTTATTATATAGAGGATCCTCAAACATTAAACCGTGGAGCACGATATATTTTTCACGTTTACGATCATGTACAATCCACTATAATTATAACCTTCAATCAGATCTTATTGAGCATTTTGAATATATGTATTAATCAAAACCACAAATGACCACTAGTTTTACTTTATTATTATGTTGTCTTGTATTTTAGTTTTTAAGTTATTGGAAATAAACTAATTTGGTAAAAATGGTAAATTAAGGAAAATTAAAACTAGGATGATACAAGGTAGAAAAGAAATTTTAAGGAAACTTAAGGAAAGAGAAAAAGCTAATGTGATATTGATACGTCTTTTAAGTAAAGCTGAGGAAAATAGGACGACTCCCTCTCCCTTAAAACAATAATATATAAGAAAGTGTTACAGTTATTCTAATTAAATGAGATATTAAACCCAGTGGCGGAGCTTGACACGGGAGCAGGGGGGGCGGGGGCGAAATTAATTTTTTTAGGGGGGGGCGAGCTCGAGTTTTATATAAAAATTTACACTACCGAACCAAAAATTTACACTACCGGGCTAAAGTTTAACACTACCGACGAAAAAAAGAGGGGGGGGCGCCCCCCCCCCCCCCGGTCCCAACTATGCTTCGCCACTGATTAAACCGAAGCTACATGTGTCAAAAAGTTAATTGGATAGGACACACTACTTTTTCTTGAGGTATTCTTCGTCATCTATAAGTAGATGAGATTTCAATGTCAATTTCTCACAAGAAAGAAGAAACTGGAGAATCCAAGAAACGTACAGGTCTAAAGCATTTTACCAAGGTAATTATCTAATCTGTTTTCTTCTTTTTTTTTCCTTAGCACATCTAAAGAATTCCACCATATATTGCTATAGGTCATTCATTCTGGACCTGTGTTTTGAAATTAGAGTAATGAATATAACGCCTCTAGCTAGAAAATTCTTGAGTTATCTATTTAAACCTCCTTAAGATGGTTGCATCCAAATTCTAGATTTAGCTTAGGCCAAATACAGTAAGTTTTAACCTCATTTGTTTTATCAAGTTTCAATTTCTCACTTCAGTAATTTGTATCTTTTAATTTGTATCTTTTAGACTGCTCGAATTAGATAATGACTCTTAGCTTGTTGCTAATGTACTTCATTTGATTTGATTTAGCTCTTCCTATATTAACGACTCATACTCATGATTCATAAACGCACTACAAGGAAGATGACCTTTAGCGGCGACTTATGTCGCCGCTAATACCCCTATCTGTCGCCGCTATTACTATTAGCGGCGACTAGTCGCCGCTAATAAGTCGCCACTAAAAGTTCGTCGCTATTGACCAAAAAGTCGCCGCTAATAAGTCGCCGCTAAAAGTGTCGCCGCTATTGATAAAAAATCGCCGCTAATAACTGTCGCCACCTAATGGTATTTTTCGACTATTAGCGGCGACATATGTCGCCGCTAATAGTCTTTTTTAATTTTTTTTGTTTTTTTTTTTTTTGGAAATCCTGTTTTCCAGCCAAAACAAACCTATGTTTATCAAATCTAGATTACACTACACAATATCATAAAATTATACATAAACTACAATCTAGATTACGTACAAAATATCATCCAATCATACATATAGATAATTAAGTCATGTTTAATTACACTACACAATATATCCAATCTCCAATCATCCAAGCATGCTATTCATCCCCCTGTCTGAATCCTCTTCTTCGACTTGATTTGGAGCCTTTTGCGAAGCAATTAATTGCGTCATTTGTGACATAAATTGCGCGTTTGAATAGACTTGAAATTTGCTCCTACAAAAACAAAATATACATTTATATCTTGGCTAAGTATATGAAGTGTCAATTAATGATGTTAAACAAACACACTTATGATAAACTTAACACATCCAAGTCATAATAACCTAAAACAACTATGATGAACTTAACACATCCAAGTTTAACTCATTTTGACCCGTTTTTACTCAAATCTTGTTGTTTTCACCCATTTTGACCCGTTTAAGCTAAACTTAGATAATTAAGTCTATTTAGCAATAAAAAGTCATAAAAAACCAAAATGAACTATGATCAACTTAACACATCCAAGTTTAACTCATATTGACCCGTTTTAACTCAAATCTTGTTGTTTTCACCCATTTTGACCCGTTTAAGCTAAACTTAGATAATTAAGTCTATTTTAGCAATAAAAAGTCATAAAAAACCAAAATGAACTATGATCAACTTAACACATCCAAGTTTAACTCATATTTACCCGTTTTAACTCAAATCATGTTGTTTTCACACCATTTTGACCCGTTTAAGCTAAACTTAGATAATTAAAGTCTATTTTAGGGATAAAAAGTCATAATAAACCTAAGTGAACTATGATGAATTTAACACATCCAAGTTTAACTCATTTTGACCCGTTTAACTCAAATCATGTTGTTTTCACCCATTTTGACCCGTTTAAGCTAAACTTAGATAATTAAAGTCTATTTTAGGGATAAAAAGTCATAATAAACCAAAATGAACTATGATGAACTTAACACATCCAAATTTAACTCATTTTGACCCGTTTTAACTCAAATCATGTTGTTTTCACCCATTTTGACCCGTTTAAGCTAAACTTAGATAATTAAAGTCTATTTTAGCAATAAAAAGTCATAAAAACCAAAATGAACTATGATGAACTTAACACATCCAATTTTAACTCATTTTGACCCGTTTTAACTCAAATCATGTTGTTTTCACCCATTTTGACCCGTTTAAGCTAAACTTAGATAATTAAAGTCTATTTTAGGGATAAAAAGTCATAATAAACCTAAGTGAACTATGATGAACTTAACACATCCAACTATGATGCACTTACCTGTGTAAACGACTGAGGAGTTTGTTCATGATCATGAACAAAAGAACTCGTCCCTGCAGATGAAAATGGTTTACGCCCAATCCCCCGAATATGTCCACGCCGTCGCCGCTAATGAGCTTGTCGCCGCTAATAGTGTCGCCGCTATTACTGACTTTTCTTGTAGTGACGCCCCCATCTAAAACCATGCACATAACAAATTAATTACTATCCATTTTGTAAATTGTGCACAACTTTTGACTCAGTTTAACGGAAAAAACTATTATCTGATAAATGTCTTTAACTATTTATTGTTTTGCTCTGATCATGTATTCATGTTTAGATTTGTTAGATAAATGAGTACTATAGACATGTGGATTCGAAACAGATAACTCCAAGAACTTTTGATCATTTTGATTATTATAAAGTTGCTTTTTGTGATTACGTTGATGGTAGAGCTTATACTTTGTGTTTACTGTTCATTGGTCCTTTTAAATTTTCATATTTCCCAACAATTCCACCTTTTCAGTTGCTTTCACAAACTTTATTTGCTTAAACATACAAATGCTCCCTCATTTTTACATAATTAAAGTCCATTCACTAATACATATAACAAACTACATATAACAAACTAATATACAAACGTACCTCGTAAATTCCACTTATATATTACTAAACTAGCTTTAGTAAACCAGTATATTACATGGTTGAATAAATAAAATATTAAAATAATAAAATTTATTAATTATAAAATGATATTCTAAGATATGATATGGCTGAAATTACGTATAAGAAATGACTATAACTAATAAAACAGTGATATCAACTTTTTAAATTTTGTTTTTAAATTTTTTTCCAAAAAAACATTTTATTCTAAAACAAACAGTATAAAAATATCATTTTTAAAAATTTTCTTATTATATCTGCCAAAATTAGTTTTGGTTTTAAAAAATTGAAGTTTTAATAATACCACTTTTAAATTATTTGTATTTTTAAAAAAGTTTTATGCTTTAGAAAATTTTATTATTTATATTAAATTTTTTTATTTAGAACTAACATTAATAAATAGATCTCTTTTTTAATTTATTAAATGTAAAATAATGTTAAATAATATTATCAGTAATTAAGGTAATTATTTAAGACGGAAGAGAGAGAGAGAGAGAGACAGAAAAATATTGATGAGGATGATTGTGGTGCTGTCACATGCCACTTCAAGTTACTCTTTTATTATATTAGGAAGACTAGTCTAACGTCCCGTGTGTTACACGGATTGAAAAAACTAAAATAACGAATATTTATAATTAGAAATTAAGAACTAATATTAATAATCTTCTAATATATAAGAATAATATATAAGAATGATATATAAGGATGCGAAATTTAAGGGATGCAAAATTTTCATTAAAACAATTTTTCGCTATATGAATGACACGCTGGCAATAACTTCTTGAGAGTGTATTATGTGACAACATATAGCTTAAAAGCCAATAATTTATTAAAACATAAAATTGATATAAATGTTATAACAAACTTAGCTGCAAATGTGAAGAAACGTGTCAACTTAAGTTGTATTATGATTGTATATAAAATTAAATTATGAAAAACTAATCTCTTAACATTATGTTTGAAAATTTAGATTCTGTTTACCATAATTTTGGTTTAAAATCATTGTACATATATTACAAAATGGCTGTTTATTTTCTCAAAATAAATTATAAGAAATACAAATAATGGTTTCCATTTTAACATTTATTTGAATATAAAATAAAAATAATATTAATTCAAACTTTAGAAACTTTTTATTTTAGGAAAACAAATTAAGAGAAATTTTTGGAGTTTAAATGAGTGTTTAATATGATAACAAGTGCCAATATTTATTTAAGAATTTGGCATGTGTCAAAGGGTGTTAATATGATGACAAGTGACAAAACCCTTTCTTTTATTATATATAAATACTAGTTTTAGCAAACCCGTGTAATACACGGGTTAAAAATATAAAGACAACATAAATAATAAATGTATAAATATTCGTATAATTAAGTTACGTATTAGTATAACAGTGAAAAATAAAAATATAAAATTTATAAATATTCAAATACTATTTTGAATAATATCATATATAATTGACCTATGTAAAATTAAAATCAGTTGTCTTAAAATCATACTAACCTAAAATAAATAAATATATCAATAAATATTTTTTCTTTTTAATTTTTTTAAATTGAATCTTATTTAGCTACAAAAATATGTATAGTTCAAAATAAAATGAATTTTAGTATTAATTGAGTTTCTTAAATAAAAAAATTAACTAAAATAATATATTAGTTTAGGCGGAAAAACTTTTTTAAAGAGTAACATGAGAGTGCCATGTGACATCTTATTTACTCTTTTATTATATAGTATAGATTTGAAACACTAGGAACCCATGATCTTAATTCTTTGCCCACACAAAAGTTTGGATAACATTTTACAATTTTACAAAGAGTTATATAAGGTAAATATATGATTTTCTATATTGGAAATCCTAGTTATATGAATATTGTTTTAAGTTTGGTTTCATCATGAGGATGCTTGAAGTTCCTAGTAGAATTTATAATCGAAAGTAGTTGTATTGCAACTAGAGTTGAACAAGTTTAAAGATATTCTGAATCTACTATTTGTATGTATGAATCTGAATAAGAATTTTATTTTGGTTCATTAGAGAGCACAAAAATTGTTTGATGAATATATATGGTTCGACCATATGATCTTGGGGGCCATGGAGGCAGTAGATACCTGTTAATTATTCAATGAACAGAGTTTTGAGTGCTAATAGTTTTAAATAAAGCAATTCATTTCATTTGAGAAAAGAACAAGTTAAAAGCTTGTATCAATCATATCACAACCATGAATTTCCGTCTAAAGATAAGTTTAATTATGTTGCAGGCTACTAATAAGTGCCTTATTCGTTCTTAATCGATCAAGCAAAGCTACACATATGGATATCCCATATGAGGCATGGTTTCCTGAACCGGTAATAATCACTACATTTTTATCTACAATAGTTGTTAGTGACTCTTTCTTGCTTTACATTGCTTGATGCAATTAACTACGCGACAGGATATGGAAGATCGCGGTGAGCTCATGAATCAACAGCAACGAATATGTTCTTATAACGAGTTAGCGGATTTGTTTTCTTTACAAAACTACGAAGGTTATCAAAATCTGGTAAAAAGAAACCAACATATTACTGCACCTAGCGTTAGTGAAAATTTAGACATACAAGAAAGTACCAAGGCAAATACAACCGGCTCTTTTGCTCCTATTCTTGGATCCACACCCAACACTTTCACAATATCTTTGGAGACTCCACCTCACCAAGAGTGAGAACTGAAAATGAGCACTATGAAGGATACAAATTGGAGTGCCATGATGCGATAAAATCTACCGAGGAGATGAATCTGAATGATCTTCTTCGATCCATAGAACTCCCTAAAAGAGTTTCCACCACAAAAAGAAACCATAGACAAGCCCAAGAACATATCTTGGCAGAAAGAAAGAGAAGAGAGAAGTTGACTCAACGCTTCATTGCTTTGTCTGCTCTTCTTCCTGAAATCAAAAAGGTACTATATATTTAACACACATCATGTTTATTAATCTTTACTTGATGTGGTATAAATTTCATTTGAAGATACACGCATAAAGGAGAAATCTATTCAAAATACTACAAAACACATGAACAAATCGAATAAAATAAATCATTAAAACCTAGACTAAAAATAAAAATAGTATATATTTTATGTTCATTGTTGCTTGTTCATCTCTTAACAAATTTCATTTATGTTTATAACCTACACATATTAGGTCATGTGTTATATATGTTTATGTAATGTTTTGTTTATATTACTTACACATTATATATATATATATATACACTAATCAACTTTTGTGTGAATCATGAGTGGTACAATATGCTTAAGTGGGTTGTACTCATCTTTTTTTAATCTTTAACTTTTCTTTTTTAACCTTTTACATCTTTGATAATTTAGTCCTAACAATTTTTACTTTAAAATTTGGTCGTCATATATTTTTCATATTTACAAATTTTACGTTTTACGCTTTGGTCTAAATGTTGCGAGTTTACATGCCGTAACGTATGTGTGAGGCTTGACATTTGTATGCTTATTTTTTCCCCATTTAACGACCCCGTCACAGCACGTTGGTCCTAGGTCGACTTACTTATTGTTTTATATGTTTTACGTTTTGCTTACGTGGTTCAACGTTTTTATGTCTACTTTTAGTTCAGTTTATTTTTCATCTTTTATTTATTTTCGATACGAGCTTTTCCGGTATTGGTGGTCACTGACGGTAGTATGTCATTAGTGCTACTTAGCACACTTTTGCCGCAATGTGTGGCTTAATACTAGTTTGTATATAAGCGGTAAAATATTAATCAAAAAAGTATATATTGAAAAATTAGCTTGATGATCTTTCATGTGCATAACCTATATGTATTTTATAACTATCAAAATTAAATAAAACATGTATCTAATTTAGAAAATATGAGTCATTTTTAGAAAAGAAAGATGATTAAATTGTTTATAAGAATATGAACCAATTATAAGATGCGTGTATCATTCCCATGAGTAATGCAAAATATTGAATTTTCAAATTTCAACAATTTTATTAAATAAAGTAGACTTTATGTTAAAATTGTAACTTGATATCCAGCTCGCGCTTTACCGCGCGAGTTGTGATCTAAAGTGGTCTCAGAAGCAAGTACGTACATCGAACTAACCAAATCATCATCAACAAACCACACAAAAGCATCATCGAGGGGCCTCGTATGAACCAAGGTCCAACATCATCAAACTACATACGTAAACCATCATCGATCGAACCTTATCATCATCAGCAAACAACACAGGATCATCACCAAGTGGTCTCATATGAACAAATGTTCAACATCATCGACTCGCGCCAAAAGAGGGTGGTACCACAAGGTGTAAAAGTTGAAAACATAGCTATAGTAAGCACATTCACAAAACTAGTAGTAAGAAAACCAAAATAAGTGTAATAACATTGTCTCAAATGAACCTAGATCCACCATAATCGACCCAAGAATTGAAGACACGATAAAACGTCACCAAGGTTGTAGATGACATACACTGTCAGCATCTCCATTGTAATCCAAACACCAAAATAGATACCTCCAAAGTGGTAACCGACTGCCATTGGCGACATCCAAAGCCGGCATCCCCACTGTAAGATGATGGTCAACAACCTTATAAGCAGACGGCCACGATAGAGGCATCAGGGCAAAACTGGCTGCCAGCGACAGCCACCACCGACATCAACATTGTAACCTAAAGTGCTGGCCATAGGCACCATGACTTGTATGCATAGCTACAATATCTTTCTTTCATAGAGGAAAGTTGTTGTTTAATATTATCTAATGTTATTATCTTAATCTGAACATTTCTAATGATTTTCTATTATAGATGGACAAGGCTACAGTGCTAGAAGATGCAAGTAAGTACATCAAACACCTTCAAAACCGAGTGAAGGAACTTGAAGAGGTATCAACTAATGAAAAAAATATTAGCCAAGAATCATCTGTTGCAAGGAGGACATCCAAGTTTCCTAGTAGTCATGAACATGATGCATCTTCTTTTGATGAGAAAAACTCATTACCATATAACTCCGCTTATAATCCTGAGATTAAAGTAAATATTTCAGGAAGCAACATACTTGTAAGAATATACTGTCAGAGAAATTCGTTGCTTGCATTAAAAGTCCTCACAGAAATGGAGAGACTTCATTTACAATCATGTGTAACAGCACTCTTCCGATTTCTAGTACTACTGCTCAAATAACCATAACTGCTAAGGTATGTGTGAATACACATGCACGCACTCATACACATACACAAATATATACAGTTAACTACAAGAACAAATGTTTACTAGGAATGATAGTTATGATGAACATGTTTTCATTCAATTGCTTTCTTGTGTCATAAATTTTGGCTAAAAGTGTGACGTATATTAATCCTTGTTTTGTGTAGATGAGTGAAGAACTCTTCGTGACTGCCATGGATGTTGTAAAATGCTTACAATCATCTCTTTCGAATCTTTTTTGATATGTACTTAATCCAAAGATTATGGTAGTGGAATAGGGCATGTATGCACCTAGTCTCTATTTTGATTTGTACTATTTGTAAAATATAACATTACACAAATAAATATGTGAGTTAAATGTGTTTTTTATTCCAGAGATTTTATAAAAATTGTCATCTGAGTCTAAAATTTTAAATTTTAAGATTTGCATCCAAGTGTTCCATAAAAACTGTAATTTGTATCTATTTAACTACTTCTAATTAACGTTATTAAATGTTTCCATTAAGTTTCCTCCATAAGTGGTATTTTCTTTAAAAATTACAAAATAAAAATCAACTCTATGTGAGGTGTTTTATGAGTTTAGTGTCTTTTGATAATTCCAGTTGTAATTTGATTGCATGATAGTTTTTTGTTGTTTTGTCTTATTAATGTGGTTACAATAATTGATATTTTATGATTATTATTCATGGACTATTAATATTGTATTTTTTAATGTTTTCTTAAGGTGGAAGGGGTGTATGCATCGTGAGGCGATGACGAGCCTTAGCGTTGTCCGGCACCACCGCCACCACCCCCTCCACGCCGCAAAATTCCTTTTTCACGCCATGCTCTCGTCATGATGTTGAGACCATTACATTTATGTCTAGTTAGTGGTCAAGTGTGGTGTAGTGTGGTAACATCGTCACCATCAAATTTAAGTGTGCGGTGCGGTGCGGTGCGGTGCGGTGCGGTGCGGTGCGGTGCGGTGTGGTGTTACATACCAAATTTTAATTGATGGTTTTATAGTGTAGTGTGGAGTCTATGGTAAAAGTGTCCCCTCTACCATTATAATTTTATGATGATTTGTCTTTTATGGTTATGATTTAATTGGTTTGTCATATGACTTGTTTGTTTATTAATTTTTGTGGTATATGTTTTATAAAGTTTGAAATGAGTCACATTTATACAATTATCATTATATTTAACGTTATGTAATAGGTTGATTCAAATCGCAATGGTGATTACTAAACGAGACTAAACGCATAAACCCCTCACGTAGATTTGATTTTTTATTTTGTAGTTGTTTTGATAAAAATACCCCTAATGTGGAAAACTTAACAGGAAAAGTTAATTGTGTTAATTAGGAATAGTTAAACGCGTTGAAATGGCATTATAAAACATTTGAATGCAAATGATAAAGTTTAAATTTTTGAACTTAGATGATAATTTTTATGAAATCTCAGTGATGAAAAAGATGATTAACTTTAAACATGTTCACACTATGAGGTGGATATCTTTTCAACATTGGGCAAAATGATATTGTTAGCTTTTCAAGTATATAGGAATATATATTTCGAGTTGTCAACTACTAGAAAATATAGTTTTAGTGACACGCGAATTATGACACGCGATTTAATGACGCATAAAACTATGTGTCATAAAAATATTATCGTTATTATAAAAACTAAATAAATGATGACACGCATTTTTTACGTGTCATTTTTTTCATAAATAAATAATAACTATAAACACAAGCTATGGTTTTTGTAAGACTAGTGTCATTTTTTCTTTCATCTTATGTTTTCTAAATCCACACTTATAATCAAGGAATCTATTACTATGCCACCAGTACTACCATTCGATCGATCTTTGCCCTAGTTACGTCCACCATTTGGACCAAATCGATCTGAAGCCACCACTCTGCGGCCACCACCTTATGACCACCGTCATTCGACCACCGCCATTCGACCACCACCATTCCACCACCAGCATTCGACCACCATCATGCGAACCAAGTCAAAAGGTAAAGGTCTGCGATAACCACCATTAAACCATGACCAAGAATTTAAGGCCCTGTACGCGACCACCATCGTTGATCGACCACCACATTCCACTATTCGACCATTACATTCCACCTACACCACCACCATTCGAGTAGCACCACATTTGAAACCCCAAACCCCTGAACCATAATCAAAGACCCAAACCCCAACACCACAATCAAACCCAAAACCCTATAAGGACGACGGATTGACACCTAAACAACCGCTATGTGTATGAATGTTGTTGTTATCTGTTAATTGATTGGTTGAGTGTTTTGATTTGGTTTAGTTTATATTTTTATGGTAATGCAATAAGTTTGGGATATAGTGTTCATTTGTGATATAGTGTTCTTGATATTCAGAGAAGATTATTTAAAAGATTATATTGTACATTGAATTTAGACGTGATTTGGAGGCAATTAATCTTATTATTCAATTCTTTGTATGTTGTTTTGATATGTGCAATGTGTGGATTTCGATGATTCTATTGTTCATGTGTAAGGCCCCGTTCCCGGGACGCTCACAGTTGGTCATTCACAGCATAAAACATTACATATTATAAATTTAAGCAGCGGAATTAATTATTTTTTTTTCAAAAGCCTTTCATTTATTATAAACACTGTTGCTAAGCCATACATTCTAGTTCATGGGTCACAAAATGATTAGTCGAATGAATTACAAAATAACAGTATTATCAAAACATAAACGGATGTCAGTCTTGCCCGCCAAATAGCCATCCCCGTGTGCCATCATCAGCAACCTGTTACCTACCAACTGGAAAATACATAAAAGTCAGCGTTGCTGAGTGAGTTCTAGTTTTATAATTAAAATACTTCACTTTTCATTCAAAAACCGTTCCTCATTTTCATAGATGATCATACATCGTACGTACACATAGGTGATAATTTCATTATCACCATCATCGTTCAATTCGTACTTTCATCATTATTCTTTCGGTCTTTTGCAACCAAGAGTCGCTCACCCATTAGCAATCTTAAGGATTGCAAGTCTTTCGGTCTTTTGCAACCCATAGTTGCTCACCCATTAGCAATCTCAAGGATCGCAAGTCTTTCGATCTTTTGCAACCCATAGTTGCTCACCCCTTAGCAATCTCAAGGATTGCAAGTCTTTCGGTCTTTTGCAACCCATAGTTGCTCACCCATTAGCAATCTCAAGGATCGCAAGTCTTTCGGTCTTTTGCAACCCATAGTTGCTCACCCATTGTCAATTTCAAAGATTGACCCTGTGTGCGTCATTCGGGGTAGCTAACCCGCATCACAGTTGACTAACGACAACAATGCCGTGCACCTCTTTACATTTGCTTGCAAGCCTTTACTTATTCATTTACATTCCATTTTCTTCATCATTAATATTTTACTTTTTAATGATTATACTCTTCGTTAAATTTTAAACATCCTTCATCATGCCCTTTTCATGCTTAATAATATAATAATAGTATTGTTAACAATAATAAAATACTGATAATAAAATCAGTAACAATAACAAGGGTTAATCATTAATCATCATTGCATGCATAAAACATCGTCATTATATAGCCCTTGGTCAACCTTGGTCAAAACCCTAAAACTCAGATTCCCCAAAAAATCCTGTAAAAATTTCTAAGTATAAAAATTCTGGACACATGAGGACTATTTGGGCGCATGAGCACTGTTGGGACTTATCACCTTACACTTAGAAAATAATTCTAGGCGTAAGAGCACTATTTAGGCTCATCACCCTACACTTAGTTTTTCTAAGTCAGAATTCAGGCATATGAGTACTATTCAGACTTATTACCCTATACTTAGTCAATTTCATATTTTCTAGGCGTATGACCACTATTCGGACTCATGACCCATACTTAGCCAATTTCTCATTTTCTAGGCGTATGACCACTATTCGGACTCATGACCCATACTTAGCCAATTTCTCATTTTCTAGGCGTATGACCATTATTCGGACTCATTATCACTGTTCAGACGTTTCATCACTACACTTAGAACTATTTTCACTTTTCTAGGCATATGACCACAGTTCAGACTCATAAGCACTATTTGGGCATATGAGAACTATTTGGACTTATGACCCTGTACTTAATTTTCTAAGTTCTAAATTCCAGACTCAAGCATCATATCACTTAATTCTAAACATTCACATACGGTTCTAAGCATGAACTTAACATATTCATAACCATACATCTTCCCAAAACATACCCGACCCACATACACATGCATATGAACATACGGGTATAACACCCAACATTTATAAAAACATAAATACATGTATTTTCCAGCGCCAAAATCATTTGAAAACATGTAAAAAGGAGATCTAGAAACACATCTTTGCTGCTTCCAAGTTCAAACTCCTCAACTTGGGCTTTTTCCAAAGATTCGGACGCCTAAATGTGTCTAAAACACACACTCGAACACACATGAACACACATAAGCATTTAACCGAGGCATATGTTGACTAAGATCACATAAAAGCACTAATTCTTACCTTGAAACCGGTTTTCTTCTTGTTATCCTTCAAAGTCCGAGAGTTTCTGTTCTTTCTCTTTTCTTTTCTTCTTTTGTTCGAAAGAAAGCAGGTGAAAAGTTGATATGGGTGACTATACCCATATATATTATGTTATTTGACTTTTTGTACTATTTTACACTTTGGCCCCCTTCACTTGTGATCCTTTTCCTTTTTGAAAGATACTTGTATTTTACTTTTAACAAAATTTCGGGCGTTACATCATGAACTCAAATGTGATGTGATAAAACCATGGTTGTTGTTTAAGTGTAGGGTTTCTAACTTTCATGGTTGTTAATCATCTCAAATTATTTTGATTTTAATTTGATGCATATGTTTAATGACATTTGAATCTTTAATTTTCACTACAAGAAAAATGACTTTTAGCAACAAAATTCTATAGCAAGGACATAATGTCCTTACTATAACACACTAAAAGACAAAAAAGTAGAGCCAGTTGATTTTTTAGTTTGACCAGACCTTTAGCAAGGACAATATTCTCGCAGTACAGTTTTCAGGTTTTTTTGTTTTTTAATTAATTTTATTGACTGTGAAAATATATAAAAGGGCGGGACTTTTTTGACTAGATCTATAGCAAGAACAATGTCCACGCTATAAATAAATATGTATTTTTTTAATTTTCAATTCCCACCAAACTTAAAAATATCGCGTAAATACGTATTTTCGATTCCCTCTAAAACTAAAAAATCTCGGGTCACATATTGTGAGGACATTGTCCTCGCTGAAAGTATTTTTGAATTTTAATTTTGTTTTTAAATCGAAATACAAAATATTGTATTTAAATATATTTTCAGTTTTCGTAAATGAAAGAAAAATCCGCTCAGATTTGCAATAGTGTATGTGTGTATGTATATATATATATATGTGTGTGTATGTGTGTATGTTGGGTCTTTTTGTATGTATATATGCATGACATGTATTTATTACATGTATGTGTGTATGGTGTATGTATATATCGTGTATGTATGTATAATATGTATGACATGTTTGTATTTAATTATCACATATACAATGTACAATGTATTTATGTATATATACATACATAAGGCATGTATGATATACAATGTACAATGTATGTATTTATGTATGGATATACTGTGTGTGTATGTATGACATGTTGTATATACGTATCATATGTATAATGTACAATGTATGTATGTAATACCTGTATATATGCTCTGTAAGTATGACATGTATGTATGTATGTACGTATCACGTGTATAATATACAATGTATGTATGTATGTATTATATATGTGTGTGTGTATGTATGTATGTATGTATGTATGTATGTATGTATGTATATATGTATGTATGTATGTATGTAGTGTCTTTTGGTATGTATATATGCATGACACGTATATATTACATGTATTTGTGTGGTGTATGTATATATCATGTTTGTATGTATAATATGTATGACATGTTTGTATTTACTTATCACATATATAATGTACAATGTATCTGTGTATGTACATACGTGTATGTATGCATGCCATGTATGCATATACGTGTCACATGTATCTATGTATGGATATATTATGTATGTATGTATGGCATGTATGATGTACAATGTATGTATCTATGTATTGATATACTGTGTATGTATGTATGACATGTATGCATATACGTATCACATGTATAATGTACAATGTATTTATGTATGTATTACTTGTATATATGCACTGTATGTATGACATGTATGTATGTATGTACGTATCACATGTATCTATGTATGGATATACTGTGTATGTATGTATGGCATGTATGATGACAATGTATGTATCTATGTATGGATATACTATGTATGTATGTATGACATGTATGCAGATACGTATCACATGTATAATGTACTATGTGTGTATGTATTACTTGTATATATGCACCGTATGTATGACATGTATGTATGTATGTACGTAGCACATGTATCTATGTATGGATATACTGTGTATGCAAGTAAAATATGTATGGCATGTATGATGTACAATGTATGTATCTATGTATGGATATATTATGTATGTATGTATGACATGTATGCATATACGTATCACATGTATAATGTACAATGTATGTATGTATTACTTGTATATATGCACTGTATGTATGACATGTGTGTATATATGTATTATCACTAAAACACAAATGTGCATATTAACATCTAAAACTTATTGTTAAAAGAGCAATTTTTTCACTTTTTAAAACTTTTTATAATATATGAAACTTTAAAAATGGAAAGATCTAAGTACGTTTATAGTTTTATATTAACAATTAAAAATTACGGGATTTTAAGAAAATAATAAAAAAACTTACAAATCTATTTAAAAAAAATAAAAAAATCTAAGTACGTTTATAGTTTTATTAACAATTAAAAATTACGGGATTTTATAAAAATAAAATTCCCAAACCTTAAACCTTAAAAATTGTTAAAAAATTATATTAACAATTAACAATTTAAACCTTAAATATAAACCAAATTCCCAAACCCCATAACCTTCCCCCCATAATCCGCCCCCCATAACCAAATTCCCAAATCGGCTGAAGGAGATCGACCAACTCGCACCTAGCCTCTCACCTCACGACACCGGCTGAAGGAGATCGACCAACTCGCAACGTCGAGCTCACGACCGGCGGCCGGAGGTGACCACCCTCACGATCGACCCTCCCAGGTATGATTTCGTTTCTCTCTCTACTCCTCTTAAGTTCTTGGGCTCTCAATCAGATTCTTGAGTGTGGGTGCGCAGGTGTGGGTGCGCGGGTGTGGGTGTGCTGGTTTGGTGGTGTCGGGTATGGATTGTTGGTGAGGTTGGGGTGGTCGCCGAGGTTTTGGGTTTTGGGTGCGCGGGTGTGGATTCTCAAGTGCTGATTTTGGGTGTCGGTTAGTGGTGCGCCGCCGAGATTGGTGGAAAATATCCAAGTCTAATCGAGAATTTCAAGGAGTGGTGCTCTAAAAATGGGAAAATCCCATTACCACAACTTGCTCAATAACAATATGTAAGTAATCAGTTAGTTATTTGGCTATTTTAGTTTTAGGCACTTCCTTTGGTTAATTTGCATAAATGATTAGATTTATATAACATTGATTATTTATTATTTGTAACTATACAGGATGAAATGAATGACCTACTGAGCCTACAAGAAGGTGCAGCTAACCCGTTGACAGAGAAGCAGATCATGGATCAGGTATTGGGTACACGTCGTGGGTTTAACAGGGGTCATGGACATGTTGTACCCGGTTTGGCTCGATACACTTTATCATCTTCTAGTCCAGGACCATCTACCCCACCACCACCTGTCTACACCCAAGAACAAGTCAATGAAAAGCTGGCATCATCAAAGAAAAAATATACGCGCCTTGCTACTAAATTGGAAAATGTTGTAAAAGGTTTGGCAGAACACAATATTGTGATTGAATTTGACTCTGATTGTGAGAGCTACAACTCTGACTAGGTGATCCTAATGTTTCTTATGAACTTAGATCTTGGTATTAAATTATGTAACCGAATTTATCATTTGAACTTAGATCTTGATATTAGATTATGTAACCGATTATGGTATGATGATATTTTGGTTGTATGATTGATTATATCATTGGTGTTTGATGGAAATCTGGAAAACAGAACAGGCATTGACCCAGAAAAATTCTGGGCGGAAAGCTGCATTTACAGCAAAAATGACAGTGAAATTCCCAGTCATTCAGCAAGGACAAAGTGCTCTCTAAAGTCTTTAGCAATGATAAAATAAAATACTACAAAAAGTCCTCTCTAAAATACAGCAAGGACTTTGTCCTTGCTGTCCTTGCTGTAGGGTATTTAATAAATACACGTATAATGTATAAATATATTAACAAATACGTTTATAATACATTTATACATGTATAATGTATAAATATATATGTTATATGTATTTTTATAATTATTTAAAGTAAATTTTATAGTGAGGACAAAGTCCTTGCTGTAGGGTATTTAATTACTTTTTCAAAAATCAGAGATGTCCTCGCTGTATTCGTTGACTATCCTCGCTGTAGACCTGTAGCCACGGGGCTTTGGCGAGGAGATTCCAGCGAGGACATGTTCTCGCTATACATCTTCAGTGAGGACATTCTAACATTTAGCGAGGACCTTTGTCCTTGCTGAATGTCATTTTTCTTGTAGTGTATTTTTTCTAATTTTTAAGTTAAGGGAAGAAAAGATGAATACACGGATGCTGATACTAATGAAATTAATCATCTTTTGAAATAAATCATTTTTTGCTGCAAACTTTATTTTTGGTTGACATTTGTATCAAATTTAGAATTGAATGTTTTAATTTTGAAATATTACTTATGTGTTATAAAATATTATATCAAACAATGTTCTCTTACAATATATGTAGTTTATTTTGTAATATGTTATAAAACAACTATGATAGGCACGCAAATGGGTAATTGCAATTTTAAAATCACAACCTGTAAAATTTTTAAAATAATAACATGCAATTTACGACATACAATTGTGTGTCATATTTATTTATGACATAAAAATTTTTGACACGCATTGCGTGTCATCAACATTTGTTAAGAATGTTTGTCATAAACAGATGACATATAAATACGTGTAAATTTTCTTTTATAACATGGGCTTCCTTAACACGCTTTTACGTGTCATCTATAACCTTTAATGACACGTAATTGCGTGTCAATAATAGTATATTTTCTAGTAGTGTGTTCAAATAACTTGTGACTCAAACGTATCACAAACATCACACTAAACCAGTCAAATAGCTAAAACGAACCCCTCTATGGGCTTGAATCTCCTAACCAATAAATAAAAGCAAAGAGTACGTAATTTAATATGCAATAATCTAGTCCTTGTAATTCTATGTATATCCAGATAATTTCAATATACAATAACATTAATTGTTTCCGATAATACCATTCTTTGTCGTTTAAGTAGGGATGGTAAACAGGTATTATCATGTTTAATAAGTTAAAGTTGACGCGCGTAGCTCACTTATCAAACATACAAAAGACTTGTTTTACTACCTATATATTATGTCTATAGTTTTTATATGTTTTTATGCACCAAGAATATGAAATAATGAAGTCTAGCATATTGATTTTAATTATTTTTAAAAATGCAAAAAAAATTAAAAAATATTTTTTTAAACAGGTTTAGTTGTGTTATAAATAGATCGGTATTGCCAGCCTAGCTTACTTTTAAATTACTTTTATTTTTAATTTTCATTTAACCATATTAGAAACAGTACTTCATACACCAAAGTGACCGGTTAATACGCTTATTCACTATGTTATATATACAAGTTATATAGTTTGGTGTGTGTGTAATCTTTTGATGTACAAGTTATATGTATTTGTTAATGATCATGATGCCAAAGAATGCAATGTTGTAAGGCCCCGCTCCCGGGCACCTCATAGTTGGTCGTCATCACCCATAAAACATACATTTAATACAACTTAATAAAAACCATGCAGCGGAAACTTTAAATTTACTATAAATGCTTTTGCAAAGTAATACAACACCCGTTACAAAATATCGTTTGTTTGCATTACAATACAAAAACATTAACAAAAGATTGCCATCCCAAAAGAGCTGAGTAGCCGCCTCGTGCCATCCTCAGCAACACTACCTGCCAACTGGAAAACACATAAAAGTCAGCGTTGCTGAGTGAGTTCTAGTTTTGTAATAAAACATACTTTTACTTATTTAAAAGTATCCTTTCGTGCATGCGTTCATACATCATACGTACACAGAGATAATATTCGTTATTATCTTCATCATTCGTTATTCATCGTTATCTTTAACTTCTCGTATGGATTCTGTCAGGCTTTACCCACTTCATAGCACTTGGCTATGATTACTGTGGTCGAATGACAAGAATCCCGTTCATACTTACTTGCACGCATTGAAAGGTGAATTGTACCAATACCATATGCTACACCCCGATCGTTATTAGCTACCGGGCCGTAGTCAACATATGACGGAAAATCGTATGCCACGGTACTAGAGGTAAGCGGTAGAGGTACCATGACCATGGTCAATCACATAGAAGGACCAATCGCGTTATTCAATGCTTGCAAGACATAATTCGTTCGTTCATTAATGCATGTATTCATCATCATTCTTCTTTTCGTTCATTCGTTAATACATGCATTCGTCATCATGTTCCTCTTTCATTATCTTTCACTTTACGATACATAATACTTCATTAGTTCATTCTCGTTATTCGTAAAGTTTCAGAAAGATTAGCACACAATTACAAGGAACACACACACTCATCATACATACTCATCATACATTCATCACCGTACGTACATCATCATACATTCATCATCATACGTAGCATCATACCACATTTAACAATATTTTAATAATATTGTTAACAATAATACACCGATAATAACATCAGAAACAATAAGGGTTAACCATAATCATCATTACATGCATGAAACATCATCATTTGTTAACCCTAGTCAGCCCTGGTCAAAACCTCGAACTTCGGTATTTCAGGAAATTTCTGAAAAATTCTAAGTGTCCTAGGCGTTTGAGCCTTGTTGGGCGTATAAGCCCTCTGGCCGTATAAGCACTATTGGGCGTAAGAGCACTGCTGGACTTTTCATCATACTTAGAAAATTTCATCACATAGTCATACGACCACTGTTGGTCGTATGAGTCCTATTGGACCACTTAGAAATATAACTTGGTCATACGACCACACTGTTGGTCGTATGAGTCCTGTTAGACTCATCAGCACTTAGAAAAATATATCTCCTGGTCATACGACCACACTGTTGGTCGTATGAGCACTAGTGGGCTTTAACACTTAGAAAAAATCCTGGTCATACGACCACACTGTTGGTCGTATGACCACTGGTGGACTCATCAGCTTGTTCTTATTTATTCTAAGTCCAATTTCAGACATATTTGCAACCTGTTCATGTGTCTAATCCATAATCCAAGTCCCAAACATCATAATGCCTAGTTCTAAACATATACATATGATTCTAGGCATAAATCTAACATAAACATAAGCATACATACATTCATTTCATACGGGTTTCAACCCAAACTTTACAAAAACATACTTGCATGCATTTTCCAGCCCCAAAACATTTAAAAACCAGTAAAACGGGGTCTAGAACTCACCTTAATTTGTCTTCGGGTTTTGGATGCCCTTTCCTTGAACTTCTCAGTCGTTTATACACCTAAAACACACACACCGTGCAACCCGAACACACTAGTCACATTTATAAGCTCATATTGTAAAACCTTGAAAATCTCCCAGAAATCAGTAACACACGATCTCAATCTTGTGAACACGGAATATAAACAAGATTGGAGTAGAAGAAGAATGAATTGAATCACAAAAGATGATATTTGATTGATAAACAGAAACCTATAAAAGGTCTTGTGCGATTTCGCACAGATATAATGATAATGAATAATAAGCTTTATTACAAAACGAAAACTAGCTATTTATACTAAACATAGAGTTCTCGCGCGAGATCCTTTCGCGTGGATCAAGCTTTCGCGCGGCTGCAGTCTTTCGCGTGGTCTGCGACTCGCATGGATCTGGTCTTTCGCACTGGTAGCTTCTGGCGTGACTTCTTGTTGTCGCGTGGATCTGATTATCGCACAGTATGTTTTGCCGAGCCTTGATTTATCTTCTACAATCTCCCCCTAGGCTCGGTGAAACATAATCAATCAAAGTCAACATTAGCCTTCTTGTAAGATCCAGCATAAGCATACCATTTATTTCTCAGGATCCGGTCAATCATCCATACGTACTGGCAAGATAGAAAATAAACAGACTCATCAGCTGAGATAGGGCAGTGTAACAGCTTGGATAAGTCATCTTTGCCAAACTTCATTAAGTCTGCTGGATCAATGATTCGATAAGACCTGTCTATACATTTGATCACAGCGTGACCGGAATCCTTTTCACATCTCCAGGATAGAAGTTGCTTCAAAGAGTTTGGAGGAACTGGAGCATGCACAGGGACTTTTCTGATAAATTTAGGATGTTGATAGACTCGTATCTTCATTGGAGCTTTAGTGTTTTCATCAATTCGTGTTGAGTCATCTATCAACTTCGTTTTTGCAGTCTTAAAGTCTTTGAAATTTGTGCGCATCTCCCTTCTTATCATGGATCTCATGAGCTCAGATTCACTGTGATTACTCTCATTGAAGAATGGAGCTTTGCCCATAGAGTATAAATCAGTAGCACGTAAAGTATGAAAGTCTTGTGTGCTCTTTAGATAATCAATCTCTCCATTTCTTCTCTTTATAACATACATTCTTTTCTCACCATCATAAGCCCAGCTAATAACGTGAGACATTTCACCATACTTTTGTTTTGGCTTTGATATAAACAGAAAGTGAGCTTCAGTAGGTGGTGGTGGTGCTTTGAACTGTAAACCTCCTCTAGTGTATAGGGCAATCTGACCAGTAATATCTGTCTTTATAGTATCAGTAGGAGTTTCACCACTCACAGTCTCTGTAGGAATTTCTCCTTCTTCAAGATTAATGTCCTTGAATAATTCCTGAAGATTGTTGCCAAAAATATCTGTGTATTCAGTCTGTTCCTCCAGATCTTCAAAAATATCAAGTTCTTCTTCAACAGTTTCAGATGAAGTTTGTTGAAAAGAATATAATTCCTTTTCATACACACTTTCGGTGGCAGGGTCCAATGGATCATATCCTTCTGGATTACTAACACTTGGTCTATCGACATTGTCAGTGTTAGTCTCTCCAGTAGGACTTGAAGAAGAACCTGTAACATTACCACCATCTCCACCATTATCTCCACCATCATCTCCACCATCATTTCCATCATTATCTCCACCATCATTATCATCACCATTATCATCTTCATCGTCATTCTCATCATCTTCATCCTCATCATCATCAGAATCAGCATAATCAACTAACTCTTCATCCTCCTGTTCATGAATAATAGGCATAGACACCATGTGTTCCGGCTCAACGAAAGCAGTAGATGTGTAAGCCTCGGTGATAGGTACCTCAGATGAAACTGGAACATCTTCAGTAGTGCTACCACTTTGCTGTACAGTGGATGCTTGTGCTTCGTTGACCGTTTCCTTCTCAGGAACAGTATCAGTAGGAGGTGGACTAGGAGAGCGTCTACTTGATTCACCAATTACTGTAGTAGACCTTATGATAGGAGGCTGATGAAAATAAGTTTGTGAAATGAATTCTCTCAGCTCGTTTAGTTGTCTCTCCAATCCAGAAGAGTAGTCAAATATGCTCTTCATTTGTTGCTCAAGAGATGCTAATCTGGTATCTTTGATAGCTGAGTCAAGATGAATCATGGTTATCTGATTAGACTTTTCTTCATTACTTTTCTTCAACTCAGCAATCAATTTCATATTTTCAAAATTTTCCTTCTCCAGGTTCTTTATTCTTTCTTCCAACGTGATAGAACCTGGAGTGCTTGTTGATTCTTCTCTCCTCTGAAACTCAGGAGGAGTATTCAACAGTGTATCTACATCAAACTCCAAATTCTCCTGATGAGGAGGTGTAGAGAAACCAGAAACAGGAACATTAGATGCTCCAGAAACAGGAACTGTTTCTGTTTCAGGACTAACAGTAGTCGTATCAACATGAGATTCTTCCCTCGTGATCACATTTGCAGGTGATCTCTGAACTTCAGAAGAAGTGGTCTGATCAGCCTCTGTAATAACCACTTGTGTTCGTGGTTTCCTGGGAATAATACCACCACGACCTCTCTTTCTCGATGGGAAGTCTCTTCTTTTTGCCATTCGTTTGCGTCGTGATGATGTACTAGGAGACTCTTCCGGGACATAATCAGTGTCCCTGTCTTCCTCTCTTGGTCGAGATGATGTTGGAGTAGAAGGGGTTGGATCAGTCTGAATCACATAAGGAACATTCCCTATCTGATCACTAACAGTATCGGAACTAGAAGCAGAATGAACAACTTCTTCCATTCCTCCTTCATGTGTAGGTTCATCTTCAAAAGCTTTTCAATCTCTTCATCCACAGTATCTCTTATAGTAGAAGTAGAAGCCCCAGCTTGTGCCTCATCAGTATGAGCACCACTTTCACCAAGCTCATCGACATTTTCTTCAATCTCAGAAAATCTTCCAATCTTGGCAAAACTTTCACCAGAGCATTTGTTGCCTCTGGCTCCAGTTAGATGTGAGAAAATCTCCTTCTTCACAGTCTGTACAACATACTTAGGAATCTCTGAGTAGCAAGCTCAGGATAAGCATCATTTATCACCAACTGGATAACCTCGGGTACATAATGAACTTCTTTCCAGGATTTGCTGTAGCATTCTTTACCATCTCCTGAAATATAACCCCAGATATGCTAAAGGGAATGTCATCAACCAATGAAACTAGTAATGAGCCAAACACTGCACTCAAGCTATCCATCCCAGCCTTGAGGTTGCTCAGACAATGAATCACCACATGAAATAAGTATTTCCAGTACGGTGGTAACCATTTCTTCTCAAGACTTGGATATCTGTACTCGTATCCCATACGACTCAAGCAATCAATCACAGTGTCATCATCAAGTCTAGTTGGTGCTCCTTCTTGATCATCGAATAGAAGAACTCGGTTCAGGATGGACTGAGAAACTGTCACTTGTTTGTCCTTCATAGTAGCCGTGATAATCTGGTTTCCTGCTTGGTCCTTTTCCAGAGCAGCAGTGCTCCAGAAAGAATCTATGAGCTCAGAATAAATAGCAGGATCAGCTGATATAGCATAGACAATACGAGAGTTCTTCAAGCCTTCGATCATAGAATGAAATAGTTCCTTTCCTTCCGGAACCTCGTCCAGATAAGCAACACAATTATGATTCTTGTTAAAGATCATTTGTGCCATCTGCATTGTCAAATAAGATCAAAATTAGAACACTCTTGAAAACAACTTAATTATGCGTATAGAATTTTTAACACTTAAAACATTTTAGCTTTTAAGGTCTTATTATTAGGAAATTTTATCACTTAGAAAATTTTTCATTTCAAGGCTTAGTCACATGTGAGTACATGTAATTTACTTATGATTTTATCAAAAGTTATAAGTGAGAAATCCATGTACGACAACAACAGAATCAACACTTAGAAACATTTTAGGATTTTTCTGTCACGCGAAAACAATTCATGCGAAACTAATCAGTATGCGAAATGACAAATTCATGCGAAATTTAACAATTCTTGCGAAAAATGATTTCATGCGATAAACCCTTATCACGCGAAATTAGTTTACACGCGATAAGCTTTCTCAAGCGAATTAGCTTTTCGCAACTGTTCAGTTCTTGGTGCGATTCGCACAACCCAACTTCAAATTAACCTTTCAAAAAACGATTTTAATCCATGAAATGCATATCATTGCTGTCGCCTAGATCTATTAGGTTAATTTCATTCATCAATTTCATCATTTAAGTCCATTTATTTAGATTTTAAGTTCAAGATGTTAAGTTCCTTTTAGTTTTTCAGATCTACAGTAACCAAATCAAGTTGTTTATACCTTCAAGATCACCCTATGCACGTTCTAGGTATGCTATGTGAATCAAAATAACAGATTTGGAGTGAAACAGTGTATGCGAGATGAGATTTCGGAATGTGAGCGAAAATGATTTTCGGGTGAAGTTTGAGCGAAAAGTGGGTTTGTCTAGAACATTGTGCCTTTTATACCTCAACCGTATCACGCGAAAACAAGTTTCGCGAAACCACCCTTTTCGCGTGACTTTCCTTGTCGCGCAAAACAATTATTTTTCAAAATTTTTCAAAATTTTCAAATGAATCTTCAATTTTCAGACTTTTCAATCCTTTTATTTTCAATGAATTCTGTCAACATAAATTGTTATTTACCAAGTGATTAATTAACTTAATGAATCTTCATTTTTCAAGTATTTTTCTTGTTATTTCTTTGTCCTAAAATAAAACACTATAAAATTGAAATAAAAACAAACACTTACAAACAAAATAACAATGGAATAAAAACAATTAAAGAATCAAGATCGGATTTGCTTGTTTTGTATAAATTTTCATAATGAGATCATATAGTTCTTTTGTCAAGTTAAACTCTGTCCAGCTTTATTTAAAATAACTGGTTAAGTTGATTGTCAATATATTTTGTCCTTTTAAACTTATACTTCAAGTTTTACTCAGACACATAATGAGTGATATATATATCATGTTTTGTGTTAATTTGATATAAGTCAGTGGATCCCACAATCAGAACTTCTGTAGAATTATTATTATCCTTCAAGACACTATTGAGATTTTTCAAGTCACCCCAATTTGACTTAAACCATGCATTGACGATCAGTGATACCATTATTGTAGTCCTAAAAATAACTATTTGAGCATAACTAGCCTGAGAAATATTTCTTAACCCGG
Source organism: Flaveria linearis (assembly GCA_024085815.1). Lineage (NCBI taxonomy): Eukaryota > Viridiplantae > Streptophyta > Magnoliopsida > Asterales > Asteraceae > Flaveria > Flaveria linearis. The sequence goes on from JABSNV010000413.1 coordinate 41,970, forward strand.
AATATTAACAAGTTTAAGGACTTACTGACAGCCATCCGGACTTACGTCTGCCCTCTCAAGATGTTTAGGACTTACAAGCCATTCGGACTTACATGCCCCATCTTTCGATTTTGCCTTCCAAAGTTAAAAACTATTCTCAAAATCAGAAAATATATACCATATAGTATGTATGTCATATAGACATATCTTTTGATTTGTTGTGCTTCTTGGCATCTTTTATCCTATATGGCCTTTTCCTTTTGGCATCTTTTTGCTCAATTATTTTCTTTTTGTATTTTTCTCTTTTTGTTTCTTTTTGTATTTTTATCTTTTATATATATATATAGAGTTATGATAATCACTGAATCAATCATATACAGGCTTGAGTATGACAAGATTATATCTCTCAGTCTGTGTTAGAACATTTTTGGCACAGAATCCTGATATGTTCCCCACTAATTCATATTTCTTTAATTCAAGTGTAATCACTCAATTATGATCTTTTCATTTCTGAAAGCAAAGCCTATCAACATATCAAACATAATCCAAGTGTATTCGTATTTAAGCCTTTGAAAGTACTTATACTCGTTTTGAACTTTGTAATATCATTTCTCATTTAAGCATGAAAATTTCTTCTTTTGATTTTGGCAATCCTTTGATCTTAACTCCCCCTAAGACCAAAAAAATATTTTTCAGAACTTGCTTTTCTAATTTTCTCCCCCTAAAATTGTGATTGTCCTTTTAAGAAAAAGAAACAATTGCAATTTTATTCATTATTAAAAACTGAAAAATCTTTTTGTGAAGATTCATTAAACTAATTTATCCAAAGTTAATCATTCCCAATGATTGCACTAGGAAATCAAATCGAGAATGATCAAACGCCTTGGTAAATAAATCAGCTATATTTTCAGTTGACGGCACTTGTTTAAGATGAATAAGTTTACGTTCAAAATAGTCGCGGATAAAATGTATGCGGATGTCTATGTGTTTAGTTTTTGAGTGTTGTATGGGATTTTTCACAATGTTTAGAACTGCCGTATTATCACACCAAATTGGTGTGTCATAAATGTTGAGGCCATAATCGAGAAGTTGTTGCTGAATCCAGACAAGCTGGGAACAACAACTCGAAGCAGCCACATATTCAGCTTCGGCAGTGGATGTAGAGACAGTGTTCTGCTTTTTACACTGCCAAGAAATGAGTCGGTTGCCCAGGAATTGACATCCTCCTGTGGTCGATTTCCTGTCTAAGTTACAACCACCATAATCACTGTCAGTATAAGCAAATAAATTGAAATCGGAATTTCGAGGATACCAAAGACCAAGTTTGGGTTGACCCTTGAGATACTTGAAAATCCTCTTGACAGCTTTCATGTGTGATTCCTTTGGATCACTTTGATAGCGGGCACACTGACAAACAGGGAACATAACATCCGGCCTGCTTGCAGTGAGATACATAAGGGAACCAATCATTGATCTGTAAAGATGCTGATCAACTGATTCTCCTAATGGATCTGGAGTAAGAGTAGGACGAGAAGCCATTGGAGTTGGAGCTACTTTGGAGTCTTGAAACTTGTATTTCTCAAGAATTGTCTGAACATACTTTTCTTGATGAATGAGAATACCCGTTTCAGATTGAGTAACCTGAATACCCAAGAAAAATGAAATTTCTCCAAGTGAACTCATTTCAAACTTCTTCTTCATCACCTCTTCGAACTCCGTGCACATACTATCATTTGTGGAACCAAAAATAATATCATCGACGTAGATTTGAACCAAAATGATATCATCGCCTGATTTTCGGATGAATAAGGTTTGATCAATTGCACCTCTTGAATAACCATTTGCAAGCAAATGTTCAGTCAGAGTTGCATACCAAGCACGAGGTGCTTGATGTAAACCATATAAAGCCTTATCCAACTTGTAAACATAATCAGGATGATCTGGGTCTTCAAATCCAGGAGGCTGACAAACATAGGTTTCTTCCTTCATTTCTCCGTATAAAAACGCAGTCTTAACATCCATTTGGTACACCTTGATGTTCATGAATGAGGCAAAGGCTAAGAAAATGCGTATTGCTTCTAGTCTTGCAACTGGAGCATACACTTCTTCATAATCTAAGCCTTCAACTTGATAAAATCCCTGCACCACAAGACGTGCTTTATTTCTAACTATAACACCCTTTTCATCCGTCTTATTCCTAAAAATCCACTTTGTTCCAATCGGAAGCTTATCTTTTGGTAGTTCAACAAGATGCCAAACATTGAGCTTCTTGAATTGCATCAACTCATCCTGCATTGCTTCTATCCAGCTGTTTTCTTTAAGTGCCATTTCCACATTCTTGGGCACTGTTTGTGATAAAAGCAAGCATACAGACATGTATTGATTGCTCCTGATCGACTTCTGGTAACTACACCTTCGTGCAACGGGCCAATGATTGCTTCAGTTGGATGAGTTTTATGTATTCTCAATTGAGGAATCTCATCTGCAACCATTCCATCTTCCAAATTTGTAATATGTTCAACATTATCAAGAACTTCTTCAGTATGTTGAGATAGAGGCACATAAGTTTCATCAATTGTGTCATCTGAAATAGGAGTTTCAGAAGCAGTTGACACATTTGGAGATTCATCAAATGGAACCTGAATGATCTCTATCGGTGTGTGTATAGTGTCTGAAGAAGATGAAGATAACGAAGAACTCAACGATTCTTCCAGCTCCTGAGTAGGAATTTGTTCTGAAGAAATATCTAAAGACTCAGAACAGGCAGATACTGGCACAGAAGCTGTCGGAATATCTTTGGATGATGAAGCAGTAGCAGAATCATCAGATATCAAAGAAGGAAGTTCCTCAATTATTTGGTTATCCAAGGTGATTGATTGAGAATTAGAATCTGCAGATGAAGATTTAGAAATATTAAAATTTATGAACAAAGATTCATAATCATAAACCCATGAAGGAGCTGAACCTGCATCAGTTATGTTAAGTTCGTGCCAATCAATGTTAAATGACTCGATTATTTGTCTAGTTCTTTTATTATAAACACGATATGCAACCTTATTGGCAGCATATCCCACAAAGTAACATTCATCAGCCTTTTCAGAAAATTTTGAAGATAATTCGGTTGTATGTAACAAAGTGCAACAACAACCAAAGGCTTTAAAATATTTAACTTTGGGTTTGTGATTATAAAAGATTTCATAAGGAGTCTTATTTAATCTTTTGTTGATTAACACACGATTCTGAACATAACATGCAGTGTTTACTGCTTCTGCCCAGAAGAACAAAGGTAATTTGGCGGCAGAGATCATTGTTCTAGCAGCTTCAATTAATGTCCTATTTCTTCTTTCTGCAACCCCATTCTGTTGTGGAGTGCCAGCAGCACTGAATTGTCTGGCAATTCCCTTGGATTCATAAAACTCATTCAGAGTTTGATTGCAAAACTCTGTTCCGTTGTCACTTCTGATGCATTTTACCTTTTTCTCAGTCTGATTCTCCACCAAAGTAATGAACTTGATCAAGAGGTGTGGAGTTTCATCCTTAGATGCTAAGAAAAACACCCAAGTAAATCTAGAAAAGTCATCAGTAACAACCAAACAATAAGATCTTCGACCCAAACTTAGAACACTTACTGGACCAAAAAGATCCATGTGTAAGAGTTGTAAGATTGATTCGACTGAGTTGTGTGCAACTGGTTTGTGAGGAAGTTTATGTTGTTTACCTTTTGAACATGACAAACAATGTTCAGTTAAATGATATTCTTTTTCAGGTAAACCAATTACATGATTTCCACGTACAAGTTTATTCATGTTTTTAAGATTGACATGTCCTAATCGACGATGCCATAACATGGAATCATTCTCCGAGGCTTTGGATAATAAGCAAGAGGCTGTTACCAAAGAATTAGAACAATGCATATCAAGAAGATATGTGTCATTGTCTCTCGGAGTCCTCATCAAAACCCATTCTTCTGGAACAACAAAACCTGGTTTTAATATTAAGCATTCGTTATTAGTAAAGTGTGTTGAATAATGTTTGTCATAGATTTGAGACACACTTAGCAGGTTATGTTTTAATTCCTCAACAAAATTAACATTTTCAAAACTCAGGACGCCATTTGTAACTGTACCCCGTTTTGTAATTCGTCCTCCTCTATCTCCTGCAAATATTACTCTTCCTCCGTTGTATGATTGCACATCTTGTAGTAATGATAAGTTACCAGTCATATGTCTTGAACAACCGCTATCAACATGCCATAGACTGTCAGTAGCCTTTCGCGGTTGTCCCTGCATTAGTAACAAAATTACTTAGATTTTGGTACCCAAGTCAAACATGACTTGAGCACATTCTGAGTTGCAGTAAGACAAAATGATTTGAGATTATTATATTTTGTTTGCACATCATTCTTTTCATTTATGCTTTTAGGCTTGACATTTTCTTTTATGTCATTGGTCAAATTCTTATCCCGTTTGACATTAAACTCATTAGCAACCTTTGATTTCATATTATTTGATAATTTTCCACGAGTGAAAAATAATTTTCTATTATGAGAAATAGAATTATGAAATCTTTGTTTACTTAATGATTTGTGTCTAAAAGGACAATTATTTGCCAAGTGATTAGTGTTTCCACACTGAAAGCATCTCTTCTGTTGTGTGTGGAAAACAAACTGTGGATAACAATTATGAAAATTGTCATAAAAACCAAAGTCAGATTGACTAGGTTTAACTTTCTCCACAGTCTCTCGAATCTTTGTCTCGTTTGACAATTGCAAATTCATCTTTTGCAGATTCGAGGAAATTGAAGTATTATGACCACTTTGATTCGGAGATTTGGCAATTTTGACTTGTGAAATTGTTGGTGTTGGAATATGAACAGTCTTTGTCTTTGCTGGAGTAGGACCAGACTTTGAATGTGCTGGAGAAGGACCAGGCTTAGATATACGGATTGGTGCTGGAGATGGACCAGGCTTTTGAATTGTGAGATTGCATGCAGAGTAATTATTCACTTGCAAATCTGGGCTACAAACATCTTGATTCACAAGGTTAGCATTATAATGAAGTTTATTTTTAAAGAATCGAGAATTCGTTTCTTTAAAAATATATTCTTCATTTTCAATTACACCCTTAGAAATGAATCGACTATTAAAATCCTTTTCAATTCTTTCCTTTTGATTAGCCCTTTGATTTGCATTCAAATGATTTTTACTATTAGATTGCAACTCATTCAAATCAACCTTCTTTTCATTTCCAGACAAATTTTGAGTACATGCAGATTATGAAACTTTTACATTCTTATTATTTAAACATTCATTCTCATTCTCATCCTCACTCTCACTTTCCCAATCTTCAACCAACCCATCCACCTTCATTTTATCTGCAAAAAGATTTTCAGGTGATTGTTTAGTTTTGGGTGCTATGATAGGATCAACTGATAAGTTTATTTTAACAGAAGGTTTTATGTTTTGAGATGGAGAAAATCCAATCCCATAGACCATATCAGAATCACAAATGTTCTCAGATGAAGGTAAACATGAATAATCATGATTAATTGGAGGTGCAATGTTAGAAAACCCAACACCACATTTTCCTCCTTTGATTTTCTGAGTCATTTGTGACTTGATTATGCCTTCAACCATCGTTGATGAAAGTTCAAATTTCTCAACAGTCAATTTAACCGTGGCTAATTCACTGTTGAGTCTGTTAATTTCTAGAGCGAGTTCATTATTTCTATTTGTCAAGTCATTATTAGTACATTCTTTATCATGAAGATTTAATTTCAAATTATAAATTGTTTTGTTTAAACCTTCAAGTTTTTCTTTAAAAATCCTTTCATTTGACTTGTGTTTACTAGCTTGATACTGAAGTTTTTCAACTTCCATTATCAGGCTTTCATTGTGAACTCTGTATCTTTGAACTTTCTCAACACATGCATTTTGACATAAGTCATCATATACCTTGGGTTCTGAAGTTTCCCTTTTGTTTCCTCTGCATTCTTGACCATGAATGCTTTCATGTTATCAGTTGGTTCTTCCACTGGAGCACTAACAACATCTTTGATCAATACATGTGCTTTTGACTGTGAGCTCAACAGTGTCATCTTCAAACACAATCTTTTCTTCATCAACCTTCTCAACCTGTTCTTTCTTCTCAGTTTTCTCTTTCTCCTCTTCAATTCTCTCCTTCTCTTCTTCTTCTGTAGCAAACAAGCCCTCCAACAATTCATCAGACACGAATTCAGCAAACAAGTTTTCTTCCTCTTCTGGTTCTGACACAATCTTTGCAATGAGTGCATGAGACAAAGTCAGATCAAGAGCCTCCATTTGATCAGACCAATCGTAATCAGCATTTGTTTGAGAAACTAATGCTTTATTGCCACTAGAAGTACCAGCTTTGTCTTTCTTCTGCTCTATCTCCACAGTCACCATCTTCTTTGGGGCTTCATTTTGAACTGTTTTAGGTTCAGTACACTCTCTGGCGAAATGACCTGGTTTGTTACAGTTGTAACACCTCAGGTTGGATTTGTCGAAACCGATTTTGCTAGAATTATTAACACCAAACATTTTCCTTCCAGTTTTTCTAGCAAAATTCTTCGCCCTGTAAACTACCATGGCCATCTGATATTTGATGTCGTTTTCTTCAACATCATCCGGATTAACTTGTTAAAGATCATCAACAAGAATATTAGGAGCAGAAAGTCTTCCGGCCATAAAAGCTTCATAACTTGTCATAAAAGTAGTGAAAAGAGCAAGATGCTCCTCAGCGATTTGGACAGTCTGTTTGGATGGATTAGCGGTAGCAACATAAGCATGTTGACCACTATGAGAATCTTGAGGTTGAGAGACTTGTTGGTGGATGATGGGGGAATAATGTTGAGCTGCTGGAACATGAACTTGATGAGTTACTGCTGGTTGCATATATGAAGATGCTGCACTTCCCGATTGTTGTTGCTGACACATTTGTGTATAACTGACATAGTAATTTGGATTACTAGCCATCTTTGCGTAGAGAGCAGTTCCTTCAGCACCTAGAGAACTGAGATGATTAGCAGCTCGCTGCTTATCATCCATAGCATATGACTTGATAGTTGAGATGAGATCAGTCAACTGAAGAGTATACAAGTCTTTGGTTCTCTTTATCAATGTACAGTTGTTATTCCAACTGTAAGGAAGTGAGTTGAGTAACTTCTTGTTCACAGTAATGGGTTCCATAGTAATACCAGCACTCTTCATTTTTGTGACCAGTCTAACAAACCTGGCCATTTGAGCTTCCAACTCCTCACCAACAATATGATTGAACATGTTGAATTCTTGATTCAACATATCCTTCTTGCTCTCTCTCATGTCTTTGTTGCCCATTATCTGAGATTCCAGAGCATCCCATAGCACTTTAGCACCCCTGAACTCTTGAAACTTTTGTGAGATCTCAGTAGTAAGAGCCATTGTAATTGCAGCATACGCCATATCATCCAGTTCCAATCTCTTAATGTCGTCTTCATCCCACAAATGTTCAGGTTTCTGAACCATTTCTCCTTTGTCATTTTTGTACAACGGAATGTAAGGACCATATTGTATAGACCTCCACATTTTAGGTTCCGTGTAAATGACATATCTTTCAAATCGAAACGCCCAATCGGTATAATCATCTTCACATAGAAGCCTCGGTGGCTTGTTACCAGTTCCAATCTCAGTGTCTAGATGAAGTGAAGCAGTAAGATGCTTCAAATTCGGTGTTGTTGAAGCCATAATGATCAGAAGAGTCAAAAAATCAGGTTTTCGTGCGAGAAGAGAATTCGTGCGAAAAGTGATTTCGCGCGTACAGAGTTTTCGCGCGCGATGGTTCTTTTCGAGCGAATATCCAAAATTACCTTTTCACGCGAATCGCACAAAAAGGTGAAATACCTAACTGAGCGAAAACACCCTGTTTTCGCGTGCGAGAACTTGCAGATCAAGCGAAAAGTCAATTTTGTACAGAAACAGATTACCAACTGTTTGTTCTTGCGAATTTCACCTCCAATTCACTGATTAAGTTTGATCGAACCCATTTTAATCCAATTTTAATGAATTTTAAGTCAATTTTAATCAAGATTAAGCTTAAAGTCCACTAATTCAGTTCAATTCGGTTCTAATCAGTCCAAATCCTCCACAATCGAGCAGCATAACTTTGCCATTTCAGAATCTAAGGTAATCGATGATGAATTCTTCAAAAGTCAGGTAAAACTCAATCCAATTCTTCTCCAAATCGTGGTTCAAGAGCCTAATGCTCTGATACCAATTGTAAAACCTTGAGAATCTCCCAGAAATCAGTAACACACGATCTCAATCTTGTGAACGCGGAATATAAACAAGATTGGAGTAGAAGAAGAATGAATTGAATCACAAAAGATGATATTTGATTGATAAACAGAAACCTATAAAAGGTCTTGTGCGATTTCGCACAGATATAATGATAATGAATAATAAGCTTTATTACAAAACGAAAACTAGCTATTTATACTAAACATAGAGTTCTCGCGCGAGATCCCTTTCGCGTGGATCAAGCTTTCGCGCGGCTGCAGTCTTTCGCGTGGTCTGCGACTCGCATGGATCTGGTCTTTCGCACTGGTAGCTTCTCGCGTGACTTCTTGTTGTCGCGTGGATCTGATTATCGCACAGTATGTTTTGCCGAGCCTTGATTTATCTTCTACACATATATGGTTCTAGAATCGTCCTAACATCATAAATTCGAGATTTCTTACCAAAAACTTCGAATTTCTCAGGTCCTTCTTCAAAATCCCGATGGTTTTCTGCTCCTGCTGCTTTCTCTCTCTAAAAGTCGAATAAAAATGTTATGCAGAAGGTAATGGGCGGCCATGCCACCTTTTTACCAACTTTATAAGATTTTTTATTATTTTACACTTTTGGTCCTTCCACAAAAGCAGGCTTTTTATTTCCTTCTCCTTTCTTTCTATTTCATTCTTTTAATTTCTTTAATAAGAAATTACGGGTGTTACAAGTCCACCCCCCTTATATAGGTTTCGTCCCCGAAACCTGTTATTCCTCAAACAGATGTGGGTAGTGTTGTCTCATTTCTTCTTCAGTCTCCCACGTAGACTCGGATCCCTTCCTGTGCTTCCACTGTACACGCACAAGAGGAATCACTTTATTCCTTAACCTCTTTTCCTTACGATCAATGATTGCCACTGATTGCTCCACGTAGTTGAGCCTCTCATCCACCTCATATCCTCCAGTGGTACAACCATGTCATCATCAGCTAAGCACTTCCTCAGATGGGATACATGGAATGTGGGATGAATTCCACTTAACTCATCTGGCAGTTCAAGTCGATAAGCCACCTCTCCTACTCGTGCGATAATTCAGAAAGGTCCTATGTACCTCGGGCTTAGCTTACCTCTTTTCCTGAATCTAATGATTCCTTTCCAAGGTGAGACCTTCAACATAACTCGGTCTCCAACCTTGAACTCTATCGGTCTCCGCCTCTTGTCAGCATACGACTTTTGCCTATCTTTCGCCGCCTTCATGAAGGCTTTGATCTTTTCTAACTTCTCAGTCGTAGCTTCGACCACCTCAACACCTCCTAACTCTTTCTGCCCAATGTCTCCCCAACATACGGGCGTCCTACATCTCCTACCGTATAGCATCTCGTAGGGTGGCATGCCAATACTGGCATGATAGCTATTGTTGTACGAGAATTCTGCTAACGGCAAGTGATCATCCCAACTTCCTCCAAAATCGATCACGCATGCCCGAAGCATGTCTTCGAGTGTTTGGATCGTCCTCTCAAACTGACCGTCCGTCTGAGGGTGATATGCTGTACTAATGTGTAGTCTCGTCCCCATCGCATCATGAAATCTCTTCCAAAACTTGGAGGTAAACCGGGTGTCACGATCAGACACAATAGACACCGGCACACCATGACGAGCTACAATTTCTTTGATGAACAGATCCGCCAATCTTTCAGATGAGTACGTTTCGCGGATCGGTAGGAAGTGGGCACTCTTTGTCAAGCGGTCAACTATCACCCATATGGCATCATACCCTTTCGGGGTACGTGGTAGTTTCGTGATGAAGTCCATGGTGATGTGCTCCCACTTCCACTCAGGTATATCCAACGGTTGGATCTTCCCGTAAGGTTTCTGGTGTTCCGCCTTCACTTGTAAACAAGTCAGGCACTTACTCACGTACTCCACTACGTCACGTTTCATACCCGGCCACCAGTAATCCTTCTTCATATCGTGGTACATTTTGGTAGCACCGGGGTGAATGGAGTATCGGGTCTTATGGGCCTCATCCATGATTCTTCCACGTAGATCCCCGTATCGAGGAATCCACATTCGCCCAAATCGGGTCTTAACACCAAGAGTGTTCTCACCCAATTCCGTCACTAGGCCTCTCATCCTTTCGGAGTTAAGACGATCTTCTTTCAAAGCCTCGTCTTGAAACTCCTTAACCTGTGTCATCACATCGGGGGTCATAATCAGCTGATAAGCCTTCACCCGAATCGGTTCAGGTCGTTCTTTTCGACTAAGGGCATCAGCCACCACATTGGCCTTGCCCGGATGGTAATGGATTTCGCAGTCATAATCCTTTATGAGCTCCAACCATCGCCTTTGCCTCATGTTTAAATCCTTCTGCTCGAAGAAATACTTCAAGCTCTTGTGGTCAGTGAAGATTGTGCACTTCGCCCCGTACAGATAGTGCCGCCAAATCTTCAACGCGAAAACCACCGCGGCTAATTCTAGATCGTGTGTGGGATAGTTGACTTGGTGGGTCTTCAGCTGTCGAGATGCGTAGGCTATCACCTTTCCACGTTGCATCAACACACAACCTAGCCCAGAATAAGATGCATCCGAATAGACCACTAAGTCTTCACTTCCCTCAGGCAAAGTCAAGATAGGAGCTTGTGTTAGTCTTGCCTTCAACTCCTCAAAAGCCATCTCCTGCTCTCGACCCCACACGAATTTTACGTCCTTACGAGTCAATTTTGTCAAAGGTGAGGCGATCTTTGAAAAGTCTTGAATAAATCTTCTATAATAGCCCGCCAATCCCAAGAAGCTACGAATCTCGGATGGCGTCTTTGGTGATTTCCATTGCATCACAGCCTCAACCTTTACTGGGTCCACCATTATTCCTTCTGCATTCACTACGTGACCCAGAAATTGCACCTCGCGTAACCAAAAGGCGCACTTGGAGAACTTGGCGTACAATTTCTCCCTTCTCAACGTTTCCAACACTTCCCGAATATGCCCGAGATGCTCTTTTTCACTTCTTGAATAAATCAGAATATCATCGATGAATACAATTACTGATTTATCCAATATTGGTCGGCACACTCGGTTCATCAAATCCATAAAAGCAGCCGGCGCATTGGTCAACCCAAAAGACATGACAAGAAACTCGTAGTGACCATAGCGCATACGAAAGGCTGTTTTAGGGATATCCTGCTCCTTTACTTTCAATTGATGGTAGCCAGATCGAAGATCTATCCTCGAGAACCAACGGGCACCCTGGAGCTGATCGAACAAGTCATCGATTCTCGGTAACGGATACCGATTCTTTATTGTCAACTTGTTCAATTCACGGTAGTCGATACACATTCTCATGCTACCGTCCTTCTTTTTCACAAATAAGACCGGGGCACCCCAAGGAGAGATACTCGGTCTAATGAAGCCCTTGTCAAGCAACTCCTGCAGTTGCTCCATCAACTCCTTCATCTCCGTAGGAGCTAATCGATACGGTGCCTTAGCGACAGGTTGGGCACCGGGTATTAAGTCAATTTGAAATTCAATTTCACGGTCAGGTGGCAATCCCGATAAGTCTTCCGGGAACACATCTGGAAACTCACACACAACCGGAACGTCAGATAATTGTGGTGTTGGCGTCTCCACATCCTTTACATAACATAGGTAGGCGTTGCACCCACGCCTCATGCACTTCCCCGCCACCGCCATCGAAATCACCTTCGGAATCATCGTTACCCGATCACCGTATATTGTCACCAGACTCCCGTCAGATGCCGTCAACCTAATCATCTTCTTTCGGCACACGATATTCGCTTCATAGGTTGCCAACCAATCCATCCCTAGTACTACGTCAAATCTTCCTAGGGGCATCATATGTAATCTAGCAGCAAACCTATGACCTTCTAACTCTATGGTACAGTCCTCTATCACATCAGTAACTCTAGTGGACTTACCAATAGCAGTTTCTACATAAAAAGGCTCACTAATGCATTTACTACTAACAGGCAATTTAGCACAGAAAGTAGTAGAAATGAAACTCCTACTAGCACCAGAATCAAATAACTCAGAAGCAAGAGTTTGATTTACTAGAAACGTACCTGACACCACATCGGGGTCCGTCCTAGCCTCTTCCTGCGTCATAGTGAAAGCCCTGGCACTTGCTCTCGTACCTTCACTTCCCGTCTTCTTTACCCTGAAGCCTCAGCCCTCGGCTTCTTACAGTCCCTGCTCATATGGCCACTTTCTCCACAGTTAAAGCACTTGCCCATCCGGCAATCTTTTGATATGTGCCCTGTCCTCCCGCACTTAAAGCAGAGGTTGGATCCCCATTTGCACTCCCTGAGTGCTCCCTTCCACACTTGCCACACTTCCTCACCCCAGCTCCAGACATGACCACTCGGCGGTCATCCACCCTTGCCTTCTTGTTGTTCGTCGAAGTATCACCCCGACCAAATCTCTTCCCCTGCCAGTTCTTCTCTCCACTTCCTTTCTTGCTTCCCTCAGCCTTTACCAAAGCAGCCCGTTCATTGAATAACCTTCCCGCCAGATCCACTGCCGACCTGAAAGTGCTTGGTCGGGCAGAAATCAAGTGCCAACGAATTTCAGCTGGCAGCCCCTGAATATACCGGTTGATCTTTCGAGACACCGGCGTCACCTGCTCCGGCACCAACAGCGCCAATTCGTTAAACTTGGTGGTATATTGTTGGTGGGTCATCGTCCCCGCCTCCAACTGCAGGAACTCTCTCTCTATTCTATCCATTCCCGACGAGGACTGAATTCCTCGATCACCAGCCTTTTCAACTCAGCCCACTTCATCTTCCCTATAGCCCTGCTACCCTCGGCTTGGACTATATTTTTCCACCAGCATAAAGCCGACCCTGTAAAAGAGTGGGTAGCAAACTTCACCTTCTTGTCCTCCTGGCAATCACTAATATCGAGGACAGCTTCCATTTCCATCACCCATTGGTGAGCATCAGTAGCAGTACCAGACCCATCAAAAGTTGGGGGTTTGCATCTCATGAATGCCCCGTAGTTACAACCCCGGGCGGTCTCCCGTAACTGTTCTTCTTCCTCTTCCTCTTCATCATCAGATAGTACCGTTTCTGCTTCCGCCTGTTGTTGTCTACCTGAGGACCGATTCCTCCCTCGTCTATCGTCTTCACGTACTGCCTTTATCACTTCAGTCACTACAGACGGTAAGATCGTCTGCATGACTTGGTGCACCTCCTCGATCACCGTCTCTTTCACCGAGGCTCTCACATTATCACTCTTATCCACTCCCCCGAGGGAGTAGTAATAGGTTCTTTGGGAACCTTCTTCTCTTGTCTAGGCCTACCTCTTGTGGCTCGTGGTTCCGCACCACTTCCGCCACTGCCTCCACCAATTGGGGCTTTAGATGATCTACCACTGACCATCCTCTATCACACTGAAAGATTTAAACACCAACACGGTCATTCAAGGAAATAGCTCAGTTTATGTCAAGTATAGTAAGTCCCTAATTACAGTGGCCAGTTGTGATTAGCCACTTACTCTACTCTTCACACCCCGAGCATTACCTGTCCTGACTACATTAGTATCTAAGTCTAACAGTACACATAAACACATAACATGCGCACGTAACACTGGTTAACTTTTAAGAAAATACCTGATGGCACGCAGCTACTCAGATGTCATTCTCATTCTCCCTGTCCCATTCTCAGTTTAAGTTTTAGGTTTGTTTTAAAAAATTTTACCCATTTCACTTAAACTTTGGCTCTGATACCAACTTGTAAGGCCCCGCTCCCGGGCACCTCACAGTTGGTCGCCATCACCCATAAAACATACATTTAATACAACTTAATAAAAACCATGCAGCGGAAACTTTAAATTTACTATAAATGCTTTTGCAAAGTAATACAACACCCGTTACAAAATATCGTTTGTTTGCATTACAATACAAAAACATTAACAAAAGATTGCCATCCCAAAAGAGCTGAGTAGCCGCCTCGTGCCATCCTCAGCAACACTACCTGCCAACTGGAAAACACATAAAAGTTAGCGTTGCTGAGTGAGTTCTAGTTTTGTAATAAAACATACTTTTACTTATTTAAAAGTATCCTTTCGTGCATGCGTTCATACATCATACGTACACAGAGATAATATTCGTTATTATCTTCATCATTCGTTATTCATCGTTATCTTTAACTTCTCGTATGGATTCTGTCAGGCTTTACCCACTTCATAGCACTTGGCTATGATTACTGTGGTCGAATGACAAGAATCCCGTTCATACTTACTTGCACGCATTGAAAGGTGAATTGTACCAATACCATATGCTACACCCGATCGTTATTAGCTACCGGGCCGTAGTCAACATATGACGGAAAATCGTATGCCACGGTACTAGAGGTAAGCGGTAGAGGTACCATGACCATGGTCAATCACATAGAAGGACCAATCGCGTTATTCAATGCTTGCAAGACATAATTCGTTCGTTCATTAATGCATGTATTCATCATCATTCTTCTTTTCGTTCATTCGTTAATACATGCATTCGTCATCATGTTCCTCTTTCATTATCTTTCACTTTACGATACATAATACTTCATTAGTTCATTCTCGTTATTCGTAAAGTTTCAGAAAGATTAGCACACAATTACAAGGAACACACACACTCATCATACATACTCATCATACATTCATCACCGTACGTACATCATCATACATTCATCATCATACGTAGCATCATACCACATTTAACAATATTTTAATAATATTGTTAACAATAATACACCGATAATAACATCAGAAACAATAAGGGTTAACCATAATCATCATTACATGCATGAAACATCATCATTTGTTAATCCTAGTCAGCCCTGGTCAAAACCTCGAACTTCGGTATTTCAGGAAATTTCTGAAAAATTCTAAGTGTCCTAGGCGTTTGAGCCTTGTTGGGCGTATAAGCCCTCTGGCCGTATAAGCACTATTGGGCGTAAGAGCACTGCTGGACTTTTCATCATACTTAGAAAATTTCATCACATAGTCATACGACCACTGTTGGTCGTATGAGTCCTATTGGACCACTTAGAAATATAACTTGGTCATACGACCACACTGTTGGTCGTATGAGTCCTGTTAGACTCATCAGCACTTAGAAAAATATATCTCCTGGTCATACGACCACACTGTTGGTCGTATGAGCACTAGTGGGCTTTAACACTTAGAAAAAATCCTGGTCATACGACCACACTGTTGGTCGTATGACCACTGGTGGACTCATCAACTTGTTCTTATTTATTCTAAGTCCAATTTCAGACATATTTGCAACTTGTTCATGTGTCTAATCCATAATCCAAGTCCCAAACATCATAATGCCTAGTTCTAAACATATACATATGATTTAGGCATAAATCTAACATAAACATAAGCATACATACATTCATTTCATACGGGTTTCAACCCAAACTTTACAAAAACATACTTGCATGCATTTTCCAGCCCCAAAACATTTAAAAACCAGTAAAACGGGGTCTAGAACTCACCTTAATTTGTCTTCGGGTTTTGGATGCCCTTTCCTTGAACTTCTCAGTCGTTTATACACCTAAAACACACACACCGTGCAACCCGAACACACTAGTCACATTTATAAGCTCATATATGGTTCTAGAATCGTCCTAACATCATAAATTCGAGATTTCTTACCAAAAACTTCGAATTTCTCAGGTCCTTCTTCAAAATCCCGATGGTTTTCTGCTCCTGCTGCTTTCTCTCTCTAAAAGTCGAATAAAAATGTTATGCAGAAGGTAATGGGCGGCCATGCCACCTTTTTACCAACTTTATAAGATTTTTTATTATTTTACACTTTTGGTCCTTCCACAAAAACAGGCTTTTTATTTCCTTCTCCTTTCTTTCTATTTCATTCTTTTAATTTCTTTAATAAGAAATTACGGGTGTTACAAATGTTCCATAGGTTTTATTTGACTAGTATTTTTCTCGCGAGTAAACCTCATTCTATTTTATTCAACTTTTAGTTTATTTGTAAAATAGAAGCATTTAATTAATCAAACATGGTTTATAAAACTCATCACTTCGTGGTATTTATTTAATTTAAAATTGGTTTTTTGTTTTATAAATTCTATATTTTCACGTTAATCTTCATAAGTTTTTTCTTTAGTTTCTTCGGTTTTTACATTACATATTCTTTACCGTGAATAAAAATGAAATGCGCGTAAAATGGGTTGAAGTTACGAATCTTTTTCTTATAATAATAACTAGCAAACATACCCGCGCGATGCCGCGGGATTTGTTGTTTGTATATTAATCTAACGTAATGAGATTAATAGTGAAAGAAAGCTGCTACAACTTGACTAAACCACTGCACCAAACAGAACTAAACATAAAAACTACACAATAATAAACTAACCCGGCTGAAGATGCATGACTGTGAATGGTTGTGTGTTGTATATCTGCTCATGTTGTCTCCAAGACCACAACCTGAATTACCCTGCGCCATTCATTTTGACCCATTACCAAAACCATCCATTTTGACCCATAACAAATATCACCCGTTTTGACCCATACCAAACCCATTCATACTGACCCATAACCAATACCACCCGTTTTGACCTATAACCAATACCATCCGTTTTCACCCATACGCCATAACCAATGCCACCCATGTTGACCCATACCAAATTTCAATGGTTTAGAGCCATAACCAATATCACTGATATCAGCCAAGCTTACCCGTACCAAATATTAATAATTTCGACCCCTAACCAATATTACTTATTTTAACCCACAACCAATACCACAAAGTGACCCATAACCTATATCACTCATTTTGAGTATATCAATTCCATATTTTTGACCCATAACCAATACCACCACTTTTGACCTAAACCAAATATCAATCGTTTTGACCATAATTAATCCCACCCGTTATGACCCATAACTTATGCGCCTGTTACCTGTTTTCACCCACCTATACCAAATATCAATGATTTCAATCCATAACCAATGTCATCCATTTTGACCCACAACCAATGTACCCAAATACACAAACCGGGAACTAAAACAGAGAGTACAAACCTGTAAATCGGAGTAAAACCTTTTACTCGGAACCTGAGGAAAGCCTTTTACTCGGCCCCGGATCGTTGTCACCCACCTGCAATTTCTTCAATTGAATCAAAAGGGTGTATGAAACTGTTGATTAAACTTAAAATAGATAAACGGTGACATACCTTCGAGAAGTTCGCCGGAGAATCAAGAAAATCTTCAATGCCAACCGGGAAGCATGTCAATCAAACACTCCGATATGCTACTGGTGGTTGATTGTTGATTGCAATTAACAGGAGTAGACATTTACAACTACCTTTTACCACGTCTCAGATGAGCGTGCGCTCAACATCATGCACCCGAATGCAGGCCTCAGATGAACAATAGTTCAACATCATCGACCACTTATAAGCAATAATCGACAATAGCAATCGTAAACAAATGAGTAGCAATTAGGGACAAATTAAGGTTTGACCTCATCCAGATCATAAAACAAACCCAAAAGATCCATCTCAAATGAATAGGTACTCATCGTGAAGTAACCCACATAAGAAAATCAACATAACCTGAAAAAACATGGCAAGAGATCAACAACAATCTCTCTCGCCGGAGCCTCCTTCCCAAACAAAAGAAACAGAATATGAATCGCGTCTGTAGAGTATCGATTTCAACATATATTGTAATCATAATCGGAAAAAACAAACTGGAAAACAATGAAAAGAACAAAATAAGGCTCAGATCTGTTAATAATGATAATCAGAACAAAGATGAACAAACCGCCATGGCTGCAAACATCATGGCTGCTTCAACGGTAGAAACACCAATTTCCACCGCGAAACCTCCGGAAATTACCCCGCCAAGATACGGTAAGTTTCAACCTTCGTTCGATTCACTCAGACAACAACAGATTCATCATCATCGCCGACAGCCACCGACACCTCCACTAAAACCTAGAAAACCCAATTGAAACACAACAAACCCCTTTTCTCTTACTGAGGCTTAGATTTATGTATTGATCATCACAGTCATAATGTAACAGTTTTTTCCGGCGCTAAGGTAATCGTTAAACCGAGACCAGGTTGTGGTTGCACGCCGACCGTGGATGCCAAGGCAGGGAAACTATTACCGGTTTTCATATAAATTCAGAACTGAATCAGAAAAAATGGTCTCAGACGAAGACTCGTTCATCATCATCGACATCAATGAACAACTACCTCACAACATAATAAGATAACCAACCAAGATTACTTTCTAACACACGTATAGCAATAATTGAACTGATACTCGGTTGCGGCTGCATAACGAAAATGGATGCCAAGCCAAGGCAACCGGCACCGGTTCTCATAAAAAATCACAGATAAACGATAGGCAATGGTCTCGGATGAAGACATGTCCATCATCATCGACAACAACAAACAACAGTCTCAGATAAGCATTCGCTTAGCATCATCGACGCCAACACATCAGATATCCAAAATAGGAGATCATCTAGAAAGGACAAAGACAGCCAACGGCAACAATAAGGATGCGAAATGCCAGCACAACCAGAAAACGCACCACCGCAACCACCAACAAATCCCACCATGATGAACACCACAACCAGAAAACCCACCACCGGCACCATCTACACAGAACCAACTAACAAATGGAAGGACTTTAAAAAGGCATAAAGTCAAACAATTGTAGGAATATAAGTCAGTCATTACTATAACAGAAAATATAATGCGTAGGATGAGTTCATATTTTCAAGTTCTCTAAACCGGCAAATGAATAATTTTCTATCTAGGTTTGATAAATTACAATAGTTCTAAACTACACCAAAAGTTCAAACACATCAAACATCAGCAACCAGCTTAACAAAATTTGACTCCTATGCCATGTATGGATAATCAAACATCTACAAGTCATTTATACAAAATGAGTTCAAAGCAAGTAAGATCAAACAAAATTACCTAACACCAGCATCACCAACCCAATAGCCATACCAGCAGAAAGCCCCGCAAGGCCACAAGCAAGCCCAGAAGAAAGATGAGCATACCCATCAAAAAGATAATACGATTTGGCTTAGGGTTAATCCCAGTGCTAATAATCACAGCAATAATCAACCCATAAATCCCCAACACTCCAGCCATAACAACCGGCGCAATCGACTTCATCACCAGCTTCGGCCTCATCACTCCCATCGACGCCACACCAACAGCCACCACCACGTGCGTGTGTGTGTTTAGTTTGGAGCCATGGGGTTCTTTGAATATGTTTGGTGAATTGATGAACAACAAAAACACAGAAAACCCCCAAAATCGACACCAATCGGAACCCCAAAACCAATCGGAACACCAATCGGAACTCACGAGATAACAGCCACGATCTCATCGTTGTGGCGACGGTCGCCGGTGCGAAGGTCGCCGGTGGGGGGGGCGATGGTGCGGTGGTCGCCCGTTGGGCGAGAGAGAGAGCAGAGGATGGGTTGAAGCATCCGTTGTCGCCGGAGATGGGTGTGAGGTCGGTGATGACGATTTGAAGATGGCGATGATGATTTGAAGATGGTGAAGATGGTGATGGTTTTGAAGATGGTGATGGTTTTGAAGATGATGATGGTGTAGGTTCCAAGGTGTGAACAGTCAACTACTGTTCACACCGACATTTTAGATTAATATGAATAGAAATAAATCACGGTCTATAGTTATAGATATTCTTTTTACAATATAATGGAAATTGAATCTGCTAAACACAAAAGTGCAAAACAAACATTGTTTGTAGTTATTTTGAAGTTCTTCATTTCTCTCTCTCAATGTCTTCAAATATCTTGTCTTTTGTTATTTTTTGTCGAGCTTTTTTATTTATGATGTTGTTACGCTTCTTGGCTACGAGGAATTGTAGCACCTACAACTATGATTATAATAATGATAATTTTAGTGCTATCAATATTAGTTAAATATAATTAGATTTACTAAAAAATATGGAAAATTAGAATAAACATTGATATAAAATAAAAGGTGGAGCTCATTGTTCATACAAATAATTTATGTTGTCTAATTGAATTTCGTACTGTTTGTTTTAAAAAGTTGTGATGTCCAATTGAAATTTGTGTTCTCTAATTGAATTTTAAACTGTTTTTGAATTTTTATTGTTTGCCTTTACTAGAAAATTTTGATTTTTTAGTTAGAGGGATTGATTTCATCAGTATTAGACCTAACTATAGGTTGAGTCGATTCCAAAGTCATTGAAATAGTTTAATTGAAGTGCGTTCAAGCCGATATTAAGATGGTTAAAATCATTAATTATATCTAATACTTAAGTAAAAAGTAGTTATTATAAGAACCTATGCTTATGCATATATACATACATACAATGGCGAAGCTTTAAAGGGGCCAGGGGGGCCCCCGCCCCCCCTCTTTTTTTCATCAGTAGTGTAAATTTTCGGCTCGATAGTGTAAATTTCCGGTCCGGTAGTGTAAATTTTTTAAAATATATAGAGTTCGCCCCCCCTAAAATAGTTTACTTTCGCCCCCGCCCCCCTAATCTTTCGCTCAAGCTCCGCCACTGCATACATATATAAACACATATATGTATAATTTTATATCTTATTAGGGGTTGTGGTTCAAACATCAAATTCCCAAAGTACGAGTGTTATTAATAAGATCACGTGAACCAATAAACAATTAAGCAACTTAGCAATCAATATTTTTTATTGTAAAATTTGGTTAATTATCGCTATTTGAAAAACGTGAATCATGTGATCGTTTCCACCCAGAAAAATCAAAAGTAGCTGAAATGAGAAAAAGTGAGATGACATTAATTTGACCCCAAACTCGAGTGGGAAATTTTCTGACTATGTCATAATCATATACTAATTAAAAAGAAAAATATACATTGCTCATATCCTCTATTTACACCGAGATTCTAATGTGATATTTCTTCTCATGTCAAGACATGTGAATTAAGAAGAATATGTAACATGCTAATCAAATTTTGAGATATATCAGTTCGGATTTATGTTTAAACATCACTCTTGGTTTGTGTTTTGGACTGACTAAATAGTTGATAAATAAGTACAAGTCTATTTGAGACAGGAGTTCCTGTCACTCCTATTTGCTATGCCCTTTAACATATGGTGCTATGCATTTATCTTTAAAGTTTTTGACACTGTCATAATATTACGCATGCACGTCAAGTAAAAGGTTACAAATTTAGTGCTTTATTTACTAAAAATTGCAAAAGAAGTTTTCATGATCTCAAAAGTTGTGAATTTTTTTGATATATTTAACTGTAGCTTTAAAATTAATGACGGAACTAAGTGATTATGTCATACATAAATATATCCAACAAATAGGGATATTTATAAATTATTAACTTGATGTGATATATGATTTATGTATGTGTAATCTTGTCAGTGACAGAGCATGAACTCTTTAATAGGGAGGTGGCAGCGAAAATAATTTTTTACGGGGGGCGAACTCGATATTAATTTAAAAATTTACATTACCGAACCAAAAATTTACATTATCATACTAAAATATGACGAAAAAGCCCTCCCCCGGCCCGTATGATGCTCCGCCATTGGATCTTGTAGTTTTTGGTACTTATATATTCAAATCCTCAAATGTAAGGTTAGATAGTATTAGAAATAAAAGTATTGTTATTCAAAGAAAACACATATGGTTTTATGAATTTTCATATTTGTAAAATTCGTACCTAATCCTAAATTCAATTTATAATATGTATTGATACTAAACTTTTTCAAATTCGATGTCGGAAAAGGAGGATGTGAATAAAAGGTAGGGAAAAAAAGGAAGAGCATTTTAAAACTAGTTTTAGAAATCTAATCTACTTAAGGTGAAAAGGAAGTGTGATAACCAATACCATCTATTCTTGTTTATTGACCTCCTTCATATCCCACCTGCTTGTTTTTATTATTTAATTCTTTCAAAGAAACGGGCAGCCTTAATTATCCTAAAAGTTTTCAACAATCACTTTTTCAGACAATTTTTCAAATGCTGTAAAGTTAGATCAACATATATACAGCATATAAAAATCTTAGCAATGGAGAATAAACCATCTGAATTTCACCACATGTTCTTGGCTTCTTTTTTCTCTCAGGACAAATACAACCATGTTGAGTGCTTTTCATGATCTTTATCCTTTATTTTGCTTTTTGCGTACCATTTTTGATAGTTGTGTCATATGATTTGTCTTCGTAACTTGAAAATTAAAGTGAGAGTAACCACTCCATTTCGGTAAATGGGTCACAAAAAGAATGTAGAATAGTTGTTGAATGCAAAAAGAATCTGTTTTACCAACATGGCTGCTATGAAACTTCTGTTCAAAATAATTTTGAAATGGTTGGGAGAAAAATATGGACAATTAAGTTTTTAGTATCATTGAAGTCATAATTGCATATTAGATTTGCGTGAACTAGTACTTAAACATATAATATAAATAAATCTAGAGCCCTACAAGCCTAGAAGGTAATATAAGAATTTATAACAAAGAAATAAGTAAAAACAAAAGAAAATTATTAAAATGATTTCAAATAAATGACATACTAAACAAATATAATACAACTAAAGTAACCAGATCACTCTACATAAGCATGACCTATTTATATTCGACGAACAAACGAATAATCACAAAAACATAAGTGAATGGATTTTCCTTTTTTGCATGCCACTCTTCGCGACTCTGCTTACACCCTGCGCAGAACCCCTCCACACTTTCATTGCTTCACTAGTGCCCCCGCCACCATCGTAACCTCACAACTGTTACAACCACCACGTTTATTCGTGTAAACAGTGGCGGAGCTTGGATCACACCATATAGGGACGGGGGCGAATGTAAATTATTTTACGGGGAGGGACTCTATATACATTAAAAATTTTACACTATCGTGCCGAAAATTTACCAAGCTTCGCCATTGCGTATAGAGGTCCTACCAATAGCTTTGGAATATGGTGGGTGGTGGTGGTAATAGTGGTTGGTTGGTACTATTGGTGGTGGTGGTGTTGGCAGTTTGTTAGTGGTGGTGGGTCATGTTATGGGTGTATACATGGTTCAGGTCATGGTTCGGGTCATGACTTAAAAATATCATTCAATTCGTCGAAGAAATAAAAAAAAAACACCTCTTATTAACGAATGAAAATCATTAAAGAGAAATAATTCAAAATATCATTCATTCCTTAAGTAAATGGTTCCTTTATTTCTATGGTATTAGCAAATATTTTTTATCATTACAATAGATGATCAATTTCATTTCATATTACATTTATGGTATATCAAAAACTATCTTTGTTTTTAGAGTATTCACAATCCATTCCCCATCCCCATATTACTATTCTTATTAAGGAGTTTGGTCGGTGGAGATTTTTTGAATTTTTTACTCTTGGCTCGCCACGTGTCTCGGAGGTGAGCTATTTGGGTGTTTTGGCATGTGAGTTTCACGTGTGTGTGTGTGTGTGTTTAAAGCCACATCCGATGGTTTTTCCCTTCTTCTCCTGCTCATCTCTTGCCCCCCGGAGAGGGTGTCCCTGTTCCGGCGAAGGCCGGTTGTGGTCCCGTTTCCGGCGAAGATGGGTTGATGTCTCGCTTGTGCTTGGTTTGCTGTTTCTCGGTGACGGCAGGCGACGGCCGGTTGCGTTCCCATTTTGGGGTCTCGCCTACGATGACCGCTTGGCTTGCCGTTTCGGGTGATGCTAGCTTGGTTGTCGTTGTCGGACATCGTCGTTGTTGTGCTTCTGCTAGATGGTCGTTGCTCGCAGGTTCTCTGTTTCTCTTGGATAACCTCGCAGAGAGAGAGGGGAAGAGAGAAACGATCCTGACCGGTGGTCGTTTCTGACCGTAGCCGGCGTCCATGGCGTCTCTCTCTTGCTCTCCGGTGACCTCTTTTACTGTTGTCTGGTTTCTTTAACTTTGTTCAATGTTTGTTATAAACCCTAATTCCCCATTTCATATTTTGAAGCTTTCATATTTGGGGTTTTTAGGATGTGGCTTGCTTTCCGATGACTTCTTTTATTGTTGTTTGGTTTCTTTAACTTTGTTGAGTGTTTGTTACAAACCCTAAACCCCCATTTCATATTTTGGAGCTTTCAGATTTGGGGTTTTTGTGTTGGAGCTTTCAGATTTGGGTTTTTAGGTTGTAGTTTGGCTCAATGATAATGAAGCACTGGCTCATTTGAGAGAAATAGATCTCTGAATGTTGATGATGATGATGTAACGCTGCTATTTGGCTCGATGATGATGAGATTACCTCATCTGAGAGATATATCGTTTGAGACAAACTGAAAAGCAATTTGAGTTGAATTGTTATATGGTTGTTGTGAGATTAGAGGCTATGATGATGAAAAAAATATTACATGTTTGTTGTTTTGGCGTGGCAATCGTTATTTGCAGCCGCAACGATAATATATTTCTGAGTCTAAACTTCAATGATGATGAAACCTGACTCATCTGAGAGAACTACACCTCTGATGTTGATGATGATGATGTAACGATAATACTTGGCTTGGGTATATCATTTGCAGTTTGGATTGAGTTGTTGATGGTTATAGTGTTTTTTTTGTTGGATTAGAGGCTATGGTGACTCAAAAAAATATTACATGTTCGTTGTTTTGGCTTGGCAATCGTTATTTACAGCCGCAACGATAACGTATTTCTGAGCCTAGACTAATATATCAGTGTATATGTTTGAAGCTATGGTTATGTTTGTATTGGTTTGCGTATGTCGTGTGAATGCTTTTCAGTTTACATGTTACTTTCATGGTTACGTACACTAAGCTTAGTTAAGTGTTATTTTGATGCTCTATGCTCACTTGAAAGTCTGTAAATGTTATATATTCTGGTCAAGAATTCTAATCCAATAATTACTTTGTAAGGCTTAACTCAGTTGATACGTTCCTATTAATGTTTGCTTTCAATTTGATTTTGGTTCATGTTATTAGATGTTGTTTATTGTTGTTTAGCAAGGAAGTGCTCATTATGCAATCGGAGGAAAAAACAACAGCTTCCAACGTATTTGAAAATCATGTATATGTTGTAATTTTGAAATAGACAAAACAAGTATGATACTTAAATTGTAATAGACTGTTGTAGCAAGTCGCTTGCGTGTAATATAAAAATCACCAACACTTCAGGTCTAACGCAACAACAACCATGGTCTAATGCAACGACAACCATCAGGCCAAATGTTTTGCCGCAGCAAAGCGCGGCGTTAATATCTAGTTTATAATTATATTAAAAACAACTAATTTTTTTCTCTTCTTTCTAGTTAAATAATATTTTTCATACCTTTATAATTACTTTTTTTCTCTTTAATCCACTTACTACTACTTTAAAAAATATTAAAAATTTTATAAGGGTTGTACCTTGATTTCCCAAATATAAGGAATCAAGGTACAATCCCCATAAATTATCCATCTTTTTTACTCACAACCACTTACAACCATCCTCTATAATATAGGACATCTACTCATATGAAAATGTGAAACGAGTTGTGAATGGGTTTTACGTATTGGAATTGTATTTCATGCATTGCATTTGATATTACGAATTGAGATTGCATTTCGGTATATTGTATTTGGTTTTATGGCATTAAAAAATTCTAACATAACATAACATTACTTTATTTATATCTATTATATAGAATCAAGAAACTTTATGTAAAGGTCTATTGAGTAATGAGATTTTGAAAAGGATACAGTACGTTGTAAAATTGTGTTTTTGGTAGTAATTTGGTATGCTTAACCTTTTAAATTGAAAAGGATACAGTAGGTTGTAAAATTGTGTTTTTGGTAGTAATTTGGTATGCTTAACCTTTTAAATTCAAAAAAGAATATCCTAATCTTTTATGTCATGTCGTTTGCATTTTATCACAATTTTAGTCTCTATCACTAACTCTATTAGATTTTTATCTTAAGTTAAAAAACCATTTCAATCATTTCATATGTAAGAGGGTATATATGTAAATTACAAAAAGGTTTAACATAAGGAATACTAATGCAATTACTAGAATTAAATAAAAATTTTCAAAATTCAAATTTACAAACCCTAAATCTAACAATATCTTCATCCTCCTTTATTGATGCATAAATAAATTGCATCGATCACATGAAACTCTCAAAAGCAATAAACACTTGCATATCATCTTGTGAAGTTGAGTTTATAATAGCCATAATAGTCGTGCGTCAAGCACTAAAGTAAAAGGTCTACTTGAAGAAATGACCAACTGGAAGGATCGATAAGGAGTGACGTTCAAAGTTAGATAACTTATCAACTATATACTACAGTCATGTAAATCCTAGTATTGTTAGATGGTTGTTGTGAGATTAGAGGCTATGATGATGAAAAAAATATTACATGTTCGTTGTTTTGACGTGGCAATCGTTATTTGCAGCCGCAACGATAACATATTTCTGAGTCTAAACTTCAATGATGATGAAACTTGACTCATCTGAGAAAACTACACCTCTGATGTTGATGATGATGATGTAACGATAATACTTGGCTTGGGTATATCATTTGCAGTTTGGATTGAGTTGTTGATGGTTATAGTGTTTTTTTCTTGTTGGATTAGAGGCTATGGTGACTCAAAAAAATATTACATGTTCGTTGTTTTGGTGTGACAATCATTATTTGCAGCCGCAACGACAACATATTTCTGAGCCTAGACTAATATATCAGGGTATCTGTTTGAAGCTATGGTTATGTTTGTATTGGTTTGCGTATGTCGTGTGAATGCTTTTCAGTTTACATGTTACTTTCATGGTTACGTACACTGAGCTTAGTTAAGTGTTATTTTGATGCTCTATGCTCACTTGAAAGTCTGTAAATGTTATATATTCTGGTCAAGAATTCTAATCCAATAATTACTTTGTAAGGCTTGACTCAGTTGACACGTTCCTATTAATGTTTGCTTCCCATTTGATTTTGGTTTATGTTATTAGATGTTGTTTATTGTTGTTTAGCAAGGAAGTGCTCATTATGCAACCGGAGGAAAAAACAACAGCTTCCAACGTATTTGAAAATTATGTATATGTTGTAATTTTGAAATAGACAAAACAAGTATGATACTTAAATTGTAATAGACTGTTATAGCAAGTCGCTTGCGTGTAATATAAAAATCACCCGCACTTCAGGTCTAACGCAACAACAACCATGGTCTAATGCAACGACAACCATCAGGCCAAATGTTCTGCCGCAGCAAAGCGCGGCGTTAATATCTAGTTTATAATTATATTAAAAATAACTAATTTTTTTCTCTTCTTTCTAGTTAAATAATATTTTTCATACATTTATAATTACTTTTTTCTCTTTAATCCACTTACTACTACTTTAAAAAATATTAAAAATTTTATGAGGGTTATACCTTAATTTCCCAAATATAAGGAATCAAGGTATAACCCCCATAAATTATCCATCTTTTTCACTCACAACTACTTACAACCATCCTTTATAATATAGGACATCCACTCATATGAAAATGTGAAACCGGTTGTGAATGGGTTTTATGTATTGGAATTGTATTTCATGCATTGCATTTGATATTACGAATTGAGATTGCATTTCGGTATATTGTATTTGGTTTTATGGCATTAACAAATTCTAACATAACATAACATTACTTTATTTATATCTATTATATAGGATCAAGAACTTTATGTAAAGGTCTATTGAGTAATGAGTTTTTGAAAAGGATACAGTAACTTGTAAAATTGTGTTTTTGGTAGTAATTTGGTATGCTTAACCTTTTAAATTCAAAAAAGAATATCTTAATCTTTTATGTCATGTCGTTTGCATTTTATCACAATTTTAATCTCTATCACTAACTCTACTAGATCTTTATCTCAAGTTAAAAAAACATTTCAATCATTTCATATGTAAGAGGGTATATATGTAAATTACAAAAAGGTTTAACAATAAGGAATACTAATGCAATTACTAGAATTAAATAAAAAATTTCAAAATTCAAATTTTCAAACCCTAAATCTAACAATATCTTCATCCTCCTCTATTGATGCATAAATAAATTGCATCGATCACATGAAACTCTCAAAATCAATAAACATTTGCATATCATCTTGTGAAGTTGAGTTTATAATAGCCATAATAGTTGTGCGTCAAGCATTCAAGTAAGAGGTCTACTTGAAGAAATGACCAACTGGAAGGATCGATAAGGAGTGACGTTCAAAGTTAGATAACTTATCAACTATATACTACAGTCATGTAAATCCTAGTATTTCACGAAATAAGTAAACATGTCAACACATAGTATCACTTTGTGAGTGTGTTGAATGGAAACAAATAAAAGTGGAACACGTGATTGATGAGTTACAACGAGAAGACGTTCTCGCCAAAGCACTTCCAAGAGTCAAGTTCATAAAGATGAGAGAGCTATTGAGCATCTAAGTAATACCGGATTCAAATCAAAATTTAGGATGGTGATTGTTGGGCTAATCTTTATCAACAGAAATTTAACCATAGTTAATTTATCAGATTGAGTCACATGGTTCTTAACTTATCATTAGTAAATGTAATTAATAGACAGATTATCTATCAGGTATAACTAAAGATATAAAAAATATATTCTTCTACTTTTTTTGTGTGATAAATGGTAAACTAAAAAGAGAATATACGTACAGGGAAAAAGGTGTAAACACACATGAGAATCTTCTGAATCAGACACAAAATATTTCTCAAATAGATAAACATCACATTAGTTTCAAATAATATATGAATAAGATAGATACAAAACCTGATGGGCCTCGCAGTTCTTCTGGCTGCTTGAAGACTTTTGTGTTACTTATATAAATGCATGAACCCTAGAATCACAATAGCCTTAATTATACGTCAGAAGCAATCTGTGGGCAGATTAGGAAGAGATCTAGAAAGTTAGTTTGCAGGTACGTGATCTAATCTCCTTTTTAATACTTTAATTTCTTCCTTAAACAGAAACCCTAATTTCTTTTAAAGAATTTTAATCATACTGTAATAAAGAGGCCGATTGTATTCACCCTCAACTCGTTCAAATCAAATAGAACAAATTGTTTTGTAACTCCCAACCGGTTTTATCTTTTCAAAACTTTTGTTTGACAAAACGTATTGCATCCTTTACTTGTTTTAAATATATTTTATAAATTTTGTTTTACCTTAATTCCCTGAATTTCATGATTTTAGACTTGGGAAGCGTTTTGATAGGGCAACAAAAGCTATGTTATCAGATTTGTGAATATTGTATATTTACTCACCATTTTGCCCTCAGATTAGTTGATTTTGATTTATTAGATCTAAAAGTAGAAACATTTATGGAAAAGGAAAGATGTTTGATGAAACTTGCCTTCATGTTTTGAACATTATTTATAAAATACTTGCTGTAATTTGGCCTTCTAGCTTATTCCTTTTTGTTTAAACAAAGTAAAGTGAAATGAAAGTTTAATTTCATAACAAAATATATGCATTTGGATTCAAAACTGTCTAAGTATGTTTGCTTTTGGAATCGTAATATTATTAGTTTAATATCCTAATAAACTCAGATGATCCATGTCTGAGCTTTACATAAACCAAATATAAGGTATTAAATTCTTTTGAGTAAATATGTTTTTTTATCTGCATGATCTGTTAATTTTTTTCTTTTACATTGCATTTGCAAGTGAACTATTGATTTTGGCAAAATGATCAGGTCATAAACCTTTTTGATGCATTTTAACTCTATGATTTTATGCTGGAAATCGAAATAAAATTCGTGCATCCAATTCGATAGAAAGCAAAGGCGCCGTTTGTGCCGTTTGTATTTGTTCTTTTCAAAAGAAAATGTGTTGGTTTGGGATTCTTTAATATGTATAGTTGCTCAATGCTTTAGAGAAGTTGAAACTACTATAAAATTTGATGGAAGGTAACTTACTTTATTCTAAGCCTTGTAATTTGTTTATTCGAACCCAGAATTATTAAGCTTGTCATACATCATACATACTGGCTCATTTGATGAGTCTACCATAGTAGTGACAATATTTTGGAACCCAACCCGCCAACCCTAGCTTGCTTCAAGTATGACGTTCTTGAGCACCCTCTCATATGTTGCTACTAGAATGCTCACATCAATGTGGATCAACTCACAATATATGTTTATTTCGTAAAAGCCTATGTCTTTTTATACAGGCACAAATACAAAACCGACACTATAATTTAAGAAGAAAATTTATTCTAATTGATCAATTATACGACTCCTAGTATATGTTGCATGCATGGTCGAGTACCACCAGTTTGTGCTTCTTGTGTTTGTTGTGTGTTGATTTCCCTGTTGAGCATTGTGCTTATCCTGTTGTGCATTGTGCTTTCTCCTTGTTGGGTGATTTAATCCTATTGTGAGCATTGGAGCCTTGGGTATTGCAAGAAGCAACTTCTCTGTCTCGTGCGATAGTAGTAATATTTGTCTACATTGATCCCACCCTCAACAGACCACGTCAATAGCTTTGCTATATATAGATAGGATACACTTAATATATATGGTTATAATCAATTATATATATGACTCAACCATAAACTATATCAGATTTATTTAGTAATCCCCTAGCCTTATGAGTGATACCCTAATGAGTAACCCCCTACCTGGTAACACACTAATGAGTAACTCCTACGTACATTCAACAAATCTGTGTTTAAATTGTTTTCAATACGCCTTCATTTCTCCCTACTAATCCGAGCTCTTTAACTCCTAGTTTGTCTAAAGAGCACAAACTCTTCTTTCTGGCAATGCCTTAGTAAATGCATCAACTTTTTCATATGCATTGCATATATAACTCTAGACTAATCGCGCTACTTGAGTAATCATTATATGATAAAATGCTATTTCAACTCTATGTGTTAAATTTCTACTCTATGCCTTTCTTAAAGTTAATTTTACTATGTTGCAGGCCCTTAAGCATTGCCAGACATACAAAATATAAGTTGAGCAAGATAAGCCAAACTCAGCTATATAATGGATAACCCATCTATGGCATGGCTGCCAGAGCTGGTAAGGATTGCTGCTTCTTGATTTTGAAATTACAAGTAATTATATTATCTTCACGTACAAAATACTTGTAGTTTAATATGATTTCCCTACATGATTATGTATATGCATCATATACCAATTCCCAGTACAATTTTTAATGCCAATGAGTAAAGCATAGTACTTCTGGGTTAAATAAATTAACCACAAGTGCAAAGAGGTGGATATTCTATTATTCCAAAAGGTCATGAGGATCATCCATCGATCACTGCTTGGTAATTTTAGTGTCATCAAGCTGGCTAGCGAGACTATTATTACGAGTCAATTGCTTTGTGACATTGCTGTGAGCTGAGGATTCTTGACTCGTATAAGATTTTTTTTATAAACTGAAATATAAACCTTTAGGAGAACAAACTTGTGTGCAATAGAGAAGTGCAATATCATTATTAATTGATATGAAAATAATAGTTAGGATACACACGAGTACATGACTGTAATCATCTGAGAATACCCATGCAAAAAGAATATCCACCATTAATTTCATAAATTTAGTATTTCATTATTATGTACCATCTTTGCTAACATCAAGCCTGCGGATAAGTCCCATGCTTCCTGGTGTTCCACTGTTTTGGAAGTACATGACGTAAAAAAGAAATGGCCATCAAATCTATTATATAAAAAGATAAATCTATATGCATATTGCATTGAAATACACAAAAGATCCTCAAAACAAAAGTAAGAACTCTAACTAAAAAGATCTTAGTTGCTAAACAACATTTGATCAAAACAAAGATCATGTTGGGCATTTAAAAAGGAGGAAATAAACAATTAATTACCCAAAAAAGTGGGAAAGGAAAAGTAAAAGCTGTTGAGTTATCCTCAATAGGAACTGATTTTATGCTATTGACAAAAACTACTATGCCCACGTCTTGCATAAAGCAAAATTACTTTGCATTTAATTTATATATATCCTTGTCAGCAGCATACATTTGTCTTTAATTTGATTAGTTTTTTGCAAGTAAATGGTAGAGCATTTGTGTTAAGTATGAGTTCTGCATAAGATTGTTTATCTAGCTATTTCAATATATTAATGATGAAATTAATATAAAATTTTTATCCATAAAAAAGGAAAATCATGAATTGTAGTTATCATTTAGTGATTAATTTTGTTTTAAAGTTGACTACAATTGAAAATCATGAAATTATAGTGATTTTGTCTTCATTATTATTACATGCTACTTCAAGTTAATTTAAAAAATAATAAGTAAATGATAATTAAGATCACTTAATTTAAAAATAAAAAATAAAAGATTGGAATCTAATGAAAGTTAATCGACCTAAGAGAAACAAAATAACTTTGAATTACCTTAGTAGAAAACTTAAGAAAGATTATTGAAATTGTATGAAATTCCGCTAGCTAGAAAAAGAAAACTACACATAGTAGTCATAATTTCCAGAAGATCAAATTCCATAATTTGTATTTGCAATTGAACTGATGAGAGCCATGATTAGTTGGTACAACAGCATTAAGTAGATATGAGTGCTTGATGACCATTACACTAGATTTGTGCATGCATCATAAACTAACTAAAATTATCATTATTAACAAGTTCATCCAACTAACTGATGGAGTTGATAGAACTGCTCATAACTTATAACATTATGAACTCTTTTTATGTTTTTTCATTAACATATACATTATATACTAATATCAGTTTAATATGATAGGAAATGGAAGAGCCTTGTCACATCATGAAACTTCAACAAACACATCCTAACTATAGCAACTCAATGGATTCATTTCTTCTGAAAGCTTCAAAGGTTACCCAAATATGGTCAGAGTAAACCAGCCTATTCAATTAGCAACAACAACTTATGGTGATATAAGCAAGCAACAAGATCATAAGGCGACAAAGATTAGCCCTTTTGCGCCGAGCCATGGTTCATCATCCAATAATACTTTCACTATATCTTTTGGAAACACTACATCGACACACGACCAACTTCAACTCTATGGAAGATCAGATCATAAGCACCTAGATACGGTGATTCCTAAAGAAGAGACAATCCTTAATGAATTTCTTGGATCAATTGATGCTAACACAAGGTTTCGGAGTACGAGAAGAAATTTTAGACAAGCTCAAGAGCATGTTATAGCTGAAAGGAAGAGAAGGGAAAAGTTGGCTGAACGTTTCATTTCTTTGTCTGCTCTCCTTCCAGGACTTAAAAAGGTACAAAGATACCATATATTGCACTCTATAGTTTAAACAAGTAAAAACTTTGGAGATTGACTAGAGAACTGATATCAAGAGTCCAAAATCTCAAAACTATCGTAAGAAAAAACCTAGCTAGGATTCTACTACAGTAACAACGCATGCACAAACTTATAAAAGAAAACAACTAAGGTTTTATTATGGGCGCGCCCAGCTATACCTGACCACACCACGTAAAATTTGATATCATGCCACCTGTAAGCAACCGTTTGCTAACATTTACAAGCGGTTGTTTGTAGTTAAAGGTTGACGTCATCTGTGAGAGATGTCAGCCAGCCGCTTGAGCATAATTATGCTAAACAGCCATTTAAAAAAACTAGGGTTAGCGTCATGTTTGTCCAATTAAACAGCCTTTATGCTAAGGTAAAGGGTAAAGGGTCGTTTAGAGTTTGTTTTAAACCAGAACCCTTTGTAAATCAGGAGAAAACAGAATTAGAAAGAAAAGAAAACCAAGACTACAAATAGGAAAACAATCTAGGGTTGGTTAAGTTATAAAACTTTAATACAAAACGAGCCCAATATAATTTATTATGTTAATATATTACGCCTATATGCAGTTAAAAATCAAACCACTTTCACTAGTACAGAACTGATTTGCAAGGTCGGTGATTTTAAGTTGTTAGGACGGTTTCACACCGCCCTTAAAAACCTCACTAATTTGGCATGGTGTATTTGGTAAATTATATATATGTATTTTTCAACTTCAGAATGACAAATCTTAGTTTGTACATTTGTGAATCATTTATTTGTAGATGGATAAGGCAACCGTGTTAGAAGATGCATGTAATTACATTATACAACTTCAAACGAGGGTGAAGGAACTAGAAGATACTTGTGTCAAGGGAAAAGATATAATTCAGGAATCAGTTGTTTCCTTTGGGAGATCCAAGTTTGGTGGTCGTCACGAAGATGTCGCGTCGTCTTCTGATGACGCGACATATTACCTAGTAGCAGCACTAGTAATCCTGAGATCAAAGCAAGAATTTCAGGAAGCAAAATACTAGTGAGAATCTACTCCATGAAAAGTTCCTCATTGGTTTTGAAAACTTTAACTGAGATGGCGAGACTTCGTATTACCGTAATTTGTTGCAGCGTTCTTCCGTTCAGCACCTCTCATCTAGTTGCCATCACTGCTCAGGTATGTGAGTCAGTAGTTCTTTACAAGAAAATCTACATCGTAGACGTGATAGATTTAGATTAACATGTTTCCTATAGTTTTGTAGTTAAATTCTTAGCTTCTGGTCGAAAGTTTTCTTTAAAAAGAAGGATAAGACTTAAGTAGAGAATTGAATATTTTTGAAATACAAGCCTTTATAGAAGGGTCTGCTATAGCTATATCATCCCCAAACTTAAATACACCGCTCTCAAACTCAGAAGGTCATTTGATCACAGGGGAGTCATCAGATTTAACATATATAACTTAAAAGTCAAACAGCCGTATAGCCTGCAAGTTTTGAATGTTTTCAAACGACCTTTTGAATGTGGACATGTGGTGTGGGATTAGATTTCAGATGGTGTGGCTATAGCTGCCCCTTATAAAGTCAAGAAATCTTTTGACTTGATACAAAATGCGAAGAATATGTACAGTCTCAAATATAAACAACTCATAAGACTTGTATAAAAATTAATTCATCATACTCGTAAAAACTATGACTTAAAACTTTTTTTCTGGAACGGCCGGCCGACGGGCAAAAAGATCGTTTATTAAAAGAAAACCAAAGGGGAGGTGGATAAAATTACATAGAGTATATATACGTCTGTATGTATAAAATTATGACTTAACTCGAGAACCAACAAGACTATGAATCGAGCATACATATTTTGAACATTATTAAGACCATAGACAAGATTAAGGTAGACAAAAGTAAGTTAATAATTACAATAATATATAATTTCTTTTATTATGTGCAGATGATTGATGAAAAGGTCATAACAGCGAAATATCTAGTGAATTGCCTGCAATCAGCCCTTAGAGATATGCATTGATATTTACTCACGTTAAAAAGATCTCGGGGAGGTGAAGGTGTAATCATATAACCTCCATTTTTCTTTGTATCATTTGTTAAATATAATATTGTCTCGGGTTTTCTGTATTAATTTAGCAGTTGGTGAAATGTAGCAAGATTTTTGGTGCATTGACTCTCAAAATGACAAATTATTAGGATATAAAGTTGATAACGGAATACCAACTAAATGTCTATGCTAAAGAATGACACATGTGTGTATAAAATAATAAATTCTATAAATTAAAGTTATACTTTCAAAAATTAAAATTCTAACACGCCAAGCAAGTACGCATGTTAGATTTACCCAAAAGACATCTTCTATTTCGGACATGACAAAAGTCTTAAAATGATATTAAGAATGCAAAAGACTTCTTATCTTTACTAAAAACTACTTAAGGTTCAGTATGATGTTAATGCTATACTCACCATTAATCTCACCATATAGCGAGCAAGCTAGTGCCTTAAAACACGTTATCTCTTTTCCTTTGGTACTAGAGGCCATAATCTTTCTTGAGATTATACCTAAAACACACATCAAAGTTTATGCAAATGAGTTCATAAAACAAATAGTTCGTAGTTTACGTTTGAGCGTATATATACACCACTAATAGTTTTACATGTGCCGCACCATAATACTAAAGATCTTTGGTTAAGTTGCCATAATGAATATTATCATTACCACTATACATATATACATTATACGTATATACACCAATAAGTTGTTTTATGATTTCTAGCAAACACAATTATTCAGGATATTTCGTATATTTGAATTTTAACTACATGTACCTCAGTTTAAAAAGGTCATGAAACTGGGGTGTTAAGTTGTATCTTTTACTCAATGTGAGACACATGGTTTTATTACCATTCCATGCTTATTGGGTTGTCTCTTTTACTCTGTGTTATGGCTCGGTTTTTAATAAATTAATCACACATGTTGCACCCTAAACTTGTTTGATACTTGTTTATCTTTTAAATACTTCTAGCAAGCTTAATAATTTTCTATTAATTAAGAATGTGTATCAAGTTGTTGTTTGATTTTTAATATTATTTTCGTTTAAGAAGTTCTCAAAGTAATGAGTTATACTCTCTCCTATAGTGGGATCTCAAAACTTTCAATATATATATTTAAATATATATCAAATCTTCCTAATAAAGTCATCAATGAAGATTAAGAAGTAATGGCATCCTCCTATAATGACGTTCTAGTTAAATTTTATGTGATATATTTTACAATTCAATTCTAATTAGTGTTATTCTTGTTTTGTGAGGTTTAATATTTTTCAAGGGTGTTACTTGTCATTCTTGATTCTGGGAGGACTGGAGCTGTAGTTTGCTGATTGTGTTACGGCTATATAATTCGCTCTCTCTCTCTTGATGGAAGTAACAAAGCGTTTAGGATTCCCTCGTTTGAGATCTTGAGTTCGATCGTCTTCTTCACTGATCTTCTGTTCAATCAGTGGTTACAAGCAACTCATCGTTGCTTGTACTGTCAGTCTGATTGTTAGTTTTCATTGTTGAAGTTGTATTTGTTTGTCTCTTGATTGTTTGTTCTTTGTTCATTACTTTTGAGATATTTCAGTTGTTTCTCAAACTTGTTTGTTCTTGATACCAATATTTGAATCCAGAAAGTTTACATGGTATCAGAGCCTTTGCTCTCGATTATCACCCTGTTGATTCATTCGTTAAGGATTGGGTAATCTAGGGTTTCAGTATTCTGGGCTGGGTTCGTTTTATTATGGTTCTTGATCGTGTCGACTTTCTCCTGGATTGGGAGAGTGCCTGAAGTCTGGTGATTACCGCATTGAAGTTGTTCCATTGTACCCCTGTTTGTGTGTGACGCTTCTCATTCCCAAAGGGGATTCTCACGCTCAAGGCTATGTAAGATCTCATTGCTGGCTCGTGTGCCCGCTCATTGTCTGGATAGCCCTAAGTGAAGGCTATTCTGGTGTGTTCGTAAATCATATACTGATTCCGCTGTGCATCTTGGGTATCATATCTCTTGTCTCCCTCTCTGATATTGCTCATACGGTTGGACCGACTGTAACGAATTTCTTTACCCCTTATCTCTTGGTCTTTACTGTTCTGTTTAGGCATATTGGGCTGGCCTAGATGGACCAGTACTGTTGCATTGTTATATGAGTCTTGTCTCTCTTGCATTGCATCGCTATTCATATTCTTGTGCATTGTGTGCCTGTGGTGATATTATTTCTTTATTTCCTGCTCCTCCTTTTCATACTTGGCCAGTCAATTAATTGACCGGGTATCTGGTTCCTGAAGAAGTTTCGCAGG
Source organism: Flaveria linearis (assembly GCA_024085815.1). NCBI lineage: Eukaryota > Viridiplantae > Streptophyta > Magnoliopsida > Asterales > Asteraceae > Flaveria > Flaveria linearis. Next base: position 79,772 of record JABSNV010000413.1, read on the forward strand.
TTGTGTGCTTGTGCCCTATTCTTGGTATTCTTCTTTGGTTGGTTGTGTTTTGATATTTGCCATGGCTGTTGTCAACTCCACCCTACTCCTACCCTGATTAGTAGTCTTGATTTTGGAGACCCTCTATACTTACATGCTAGTGATACAGGGTCTCTGACTATTGTGTCCATAAAACTTAAAGGTACGGAAAATTACAATGTTTGGGCCAATGCTATGGAACTTGCTCTCAATGTGAAAATAAATTTGGTTTTGTTAATGGTTCTTGTGTTAAGTCTACCACTGACGAAGTTTTGGTAGACAATGGGAAAGGTGCAACTCTGTAGTTCTGTCTTGGATACTCAATTCCATCTCTGAGGAATGTTTGTTGGTCAAGTGTTTTCTAAACGTGCATCTAATGTCTGGGCTGAGTTAAAAGAAACTTATTCAAAAGTAGACGAGTCTGTTATTTTAAGTTGCATCAACAAATAAAGTCTAAAACAAAATGGTAACTCAATTTCCGAATATTATCACAAGTTATCTTCTATGTGGAGACAACTGGATATTTTAACTGATTACCTATATGCACTTGTGCTGCTACTGACAAGGTTTCTAAATACAACCAAAATCTTAGGTTGATGCAATTTTTGATGGGTCTTGATGAAAAATACTTACCCCTGAGATCTGCTTTTCTTTCCAAAGAACCTTTACCTTCGGTAAAAAAATGCTTTTGCCCTTATATCTAGTGAGGAGTCTCATAGAGAAGTATCCTCATCAAACCATCTCAACCCGCTGCTTTTGTTGCTAAAGCTGGTAATATAAAAAGAAGTTTTCCTAAAGGCGCCTCTGTAAAATGCTCTAACTGTAATAAAAATGGTCATACTATAGAAAAATGTTATTAGATAATTGGGTATCCACAAAACTACAAAGGGAAAGGATCTGGAAATAAGCCTAAGTCTAACAATGTTATGTGTGATTCATCTTCTAGTAAAGGAGAGTCTTTTCAATTGTCATCTGATCAATATGCCCAACTCATGTCTCTCCTTAGGAATCATACTGGTGGGGACCAAGGCACCTCAAATATGGCAGGTACTATCTCTGATGGTAATTGTGATACTTTCTGTGGTGTCTCAAATTCTGACCCCATAAAAAATAGGGGATGGGTTATTGACTCAAGAGCTAACCAACACATGGTTCTATCTGAGATGTCTATGTTTGACCTAATTGATGTGTCTAAATACAATATGATTGTTGGTCACCCAAATGGAACTAAAGTTGTCATAAAATCAATAGGTACACTTAAACTATCTAACAATGTTATACTTATGGATGTGTTGGTTGTTTCTGAATATAGTGTCAATCTCCTATCTGTGTACAAACTTGCTAAGGATAATAAACTTGGATGTTGGTTGATGAATTTAATTGTTGGATTCAGGACTTTGTCCGGACAAAGGTTCTTCTGACTGGTAAGCAGGTGAATGGCCTGTATTACTTTGAACATTCTGAGTCTTATAATTTTATGTGTCAAAACGGTATCAAACCTGATCACTCTGATGTCAATTATGGCACTCTAGAATGGGGTTGAGTCAGGATCTTAAAATTAAAGAAGTGGATTCTAATTCACCTTGTGAAATATGTCAAAGGGCTAAACAGACCAGAACACCTTTTCCAATTAGTGATCACAAATCCCTTCAAGTTGGTGAACTTGTTCATCTTAACTTATGGGGTCCTTTTAAAGTAACCAGTAGGCATGGCCATCGCTATTTCTTAACTGTTGTGGATGACTACTCTATAGCTGTCTGGGTTTACTTGTTAAAATCAAAAAGTGAAGTTTTTTACAATATTCAATGTTTTATGCAACTTTTTAAAATCAGTTTGGTTTTAATATAAACTGTTTAAGAACTGATAATGGTACTGAGTTTATAATAATCAACTTGATTCATTTCTGAAATCTAATGGTATTCTACATCAGACTTCATATGCCTATACTCCCCAACAAAATGGCATTGTTGAGTGAAAACATAGGCACTTGTTGAATGTGGCCTGGTCTCTATTGTTTAGAGTAACCTGTCTCTTAGTTGTGGACTCATGAGTGTGTCTTAACTGTTACTTATTTGCTTAACAGAACTCCATCCTTTGTTTTACATGGGAAATCACCTTTTGAACTATTTCTTTTCATAAAAAAACCTTCTCTTTTCATCTCAGATCTTTTGGGTATCTCACGTTTGCTACAAACTTAAATCCTAATCATAAGTTTGATACTCGATCTGTTAATGTGTCTTTATTGGGTATTCATTTGAAAAAAAGGGTTATAAACTATTGTATTTAGATGATAATTCTATTTTCTTTTCTCGTGATGTAAAATTTTTTGAAAATTGTTCTCCATTAAAAGAAAATCAATCTGAATCTACATCAACTGACATAAATCATTTAAATTTTTTTTGACACCTATGAGTCTGAGAAAAATTTTTTGCCTGATGATGAAGGGAAGGGTTCCAATGGTCTTACCAGCCAGGGTGGGTCACATTTTTCCTAGTGTTTCTCCTAGTAGTGGTGTTGACTCAGATTCCACACCTACTGAGGTTCCTGCTTATGAGTCTTTAGGAGACCTAGATAGCAGTGTTAGAGCAGATACTGAGTATGTTTCCACTGCTGATGCTAGTCTTCCTAGGACCACAGCTGAGTCCTCAGGTCTTAGGAGAGATCTGGTTGAGGATCATGTTGATCTAACCGCAGGTAGTCCAAATGCGGATATGGACAGTGCAGATTTTCCTGCCATCCCTGAGGGCAGTGATGCAACTGTTCTAGGTAATTCTCGTAAATCAGGAAGGGTGGGTGTCTTACCTTCTAAGTTTAGTGATTATGTTGTAGAAGGAAAAGTCAAATATGGAGTGGATCGTTATGTTAATTTTGCCAATTTGTCTTCTGATAATGTGTCTTTCCTGTCTTTACTTGATAAAAGTGTTGAACCTAAGTCTTATAGTGAAGCTTGTCAAGATATAAACTGGGTAAATGCTATGAATAATGAGATTAAGGTTTATATAGAAAAAAACCTAGATTATTACTGATTTGCCCAAGGATAGAAAAGCTATTGGGTGTAAGTGGCTTTATAAGATTAAATATAAGTCTAATGGTGAAATAGAAAGGTACAAAGCTAGATTGGTTGCTAAAGGGTGTAGTCAAAAGGAAGGAATTGACTTTGATGAGACTTTTGCTCCTGTTGTTAAAATGACTACTGTTAGAACTTTAATTGTTGTTGTTGTTCAATATGGATGGAAACTTTTCAACTTGACATAAATAATGCTTTTCTGTATGGTGACTTGTATGAGGGCGTTTATATGACTATTCCTGAAGGTTTTAGGTTCGAAACTAACAATGGTAAAGTTTGTAAGCTTGTAAAGTCCTTATATGGTCTTAAACAAGCCCCAAGACAGTGGAATGAAAAACTTACATCCACTCTTAAGTCTATTGGTTTTACTCAAAGATGAATGATGTGTTTTGTTTGTTAAGTATGTTGACTCTAAAATTATGATGCTTCTTGTGTATGTTGATGATATTGTTATAACTGGAAATTGTGAGAGTGAAATTACAAAAGTTAAACAAATGTTAAATCAAAGTTTTCTAATTAAAGATTTGGGTGTGTTAAAATATTTTCTTCGAATTGAGGTTGTTGAAACTTCTCAAGGTTTATGTCTAAATCAAAGAAAATATTGTTTGGAATTATTAAGGAATTGGAATGCTTGCATGCAAACCTGTTGCCATTCCTATAGAACAGAATCTTGTTGTGTAATGGTTCCAATATGAAAAGTGGAGATTCTGTTCTTGAAAATATTACTGTGTATCAAACTTTAATTGGAAAACTCATCTATTTAACTCTGACTCGTCCTGATTTCCTATATTGTCCAATGTCTAAGTCAATATATGCATAAGCCTCTTCAGTCTCATTTTAAATTGCTTTAAGACTCTTGAGGTATTTGAAATCAAATCCTGGTCAAGGGTTGTTTTTTAAAAAAACAGTCTGAGTTTCTGTTAAAAGGTTTCTGATTCTGATTGGGAAAAGTGTTTGTCTACTCGTCGTTGTGTCACTGGTTTTTGTGTTTACTTGGGAGGTAGTCTCATTTCATGGAAGAGTAAGAAGCAAAACACTATTTCTCGATCTTCTGCTGAAGCAGAATATCGAGCAATGTGTTCTACTGGCTGTGAATTAATATGGATTAGGAAAGCTTCTTGATGACATGAAGGTACACTGTCCTATTCCTATTGAGATTTCATGTGATAGTAGTGCTGCTATACTTATGATTGCTAACCTGTGTTTCATGAGAGAACCAAGCACTTTGAAATTGATTTATTTTTCTCAAGGGAAAAAGTTTTAGCAGGAGTTTCAAATGTTAAAATTAGTACTCTTGATCAACCTGCTGATGTATTTACTAAAAGTCTTAGTGTTGGTCAACATAAGTTTCTATGTGAGAGATTGGGTCTTGTTGACTTGTTCTAGGAATTGAATTGAGGGTGGGTGTTAAATTTTATGTGATAGATTTTACAATTCAATTCTAATTAGTGTTTTCTTGTTTTGTGAGGTTTATATTTTTCAAGGGTGTTACTTGTCATTCTTGATTCTGGGAGGACTGGAGCTGTAGTTTGCTGATTGTGTTGCGGCTATATAATTCGCTCTCTCTCTCTCTCTCTGATGGAAGTAACGAAGCGTTTAGGATTTCCCTCCTTTGAGATCTTGAGTTCGATCGTCTTCTTCACTGATCTTCTGTTCAATCAGTGGTTACAAGCAACTCATAGTTGATTGTACAGTCAGTCTGATTGGTAGTTTTCATTGTTGAAGTTGTATTTGTTTGTCTCTTGATTGTTTGTTCTTCGTTCATTACTTTTGAGATATTTCAGTTGTTTCTCAAACTTGTTTGTTCTTGATACCAATATTGAATCCAGAAAGTTTACAGTTCTCAGGGGTTCACATACATCGGTGTGAATGAGTTCAAGAGGCTTGAACGCTCCCCAGCTTGATGATGTAGAAAACACCTCAATGTTTTCCTTCCGCACATCCTTAGACACTTGAATGATTCGATTAATGTTAGCCATGCTATGAACCATATATATGATTCTTGCATACGTGAGTTAGAGAACCAAAGCTTAAGTGACCATTCTTTAAAGGAAAGAGGCAAGCTTATAGACTAGAGGCTAGCACGTAGTTGTTAAATGACACGTGACAGGATATAAGTGTGTATCTTATGGACCTATTCGATCTGCTTTTGATTGATTGGTTTGGAGTTACATATTTACCGTCTTAGCTACCAAGGTGTATATATGGTTGGCTCATTACGGATATATTGATACCGAGGGGGCAAAAAGTCAATGTGTATCTTTGTTAGTAAATTATGGATTTCTCTACCCATGATGCAACATAAAACAATAAAAGTTTTGACTTTTAACTCATTTGATTTTAATTATAATATGAAATTAGCAAGTGATGAACAGTGAGTGTGATGAACAGTATTTCTGATGAACAGTGAGTGTGATGAACAGTGAGTGTGATGAACGGTGAGTGTGAGACAGTGAGTCCTTCATCTCTTTCACATATGAACTCACCCACACAACTCACCTACACATCATCCGCCATTAACGCCACCACCACACAAAACACCACCACCACCACCACCATCACCACTATGGATCCGCAGCTGCTGCTACCATCTCCGGCAACCGACGTCCCCCTACACCACCATCGCAATGGCTGCAGCCCCTTCTGTCCTTATCATCCCCCCCCGCCTCCCCCTCTTCGCCACCACCCTCCGCCCTTTCACCCTACTCCACCACCACACGTCTCCGTCCACCCTTTCGCTCGCAGTCGCCACCACTCATCTTCAACCTCCCCTTTCGCCACCGGAACCCTAACGCGGACGCTCTAACTCCATCTCCTACCCACCGCACCAAACCCTAGATTGCCCAAAAAATAGACGTCAATCCCCCCAAGGCAGCCGAGATTTCCCCCTAAAGAAATACGCCTCGTGTAATTGGCTCTTCAACAACTTCAGAGAGGTTTTGTTCTCTAATTCCACTCATGTTTATCATGCACATCGTTTAGTTGATGTATTATGGAATAATTAGTGTATGTTGACTGGTTGTTAAACATTGGTTTCTGAATGTTTGGATTTGAAGATAGTTTCTCCAATTGTGCTCCTGAAAGCAGTGATGTGTGTTGTAGTAGCTTAAGTGCAACAATGATGTGTATTATCAGGGAAGTGCCAGATGAGGTATACAAAAGTTTGCATGCAGTGGTGAAAGTGAAAATTG
>JABSNV010001029.1:0-7500 GCA_024085815.1 Flaveria linearis
AATAATCATCCACAATTACCAGACAGTATTTCTTCTTTGCCATGCTCATCACCCTGACAGGACCAAAGAGATCCATGTGCAAGAGTTGCAAGCAGGCAGTGGACTTTGGTCTTCTATTGAGGGAATGAAAACTCTGTGTTGTTTTCCCTTAAGCAAGCAGTGCATTTGTCTTCACACTTGAACTCCTTCAAAGGTAATTCTCTTACTAAACCATGGTTTATCAGCTGATTCATGTTCTTGAGATTACCATGCCCAGCCTTCTATGCCATAGAGAGAGACTCTTGAGGAGAGGCCTTGGAGAATAGGCAAGGATGGCCTTTTAGATCTATCTTTTCGGGAAAGATCTAAGGCATATACTCTTCTTGTCCTGTTGGCCTTCAGGAGAGTATATTCATCCAACACCGGTCAAGCAAATTTAGAACTTTGGATGACAGATCCGACAGTTCTGGCTTGTGAAAAGGGCACATGGCCTTTATCACACATTGACTGACACTCAAGAGATTGTACTTGAGATTCTCCACATGGTTAACATCATCAAACCTTATTTCCCATTGGAAACAAAGCCTTTTCCGATGATGTAACCCTTGCATCATTGCAAAGGAAACAAATCCCTTCTTTCCTTGAGAGTAGTCATTAAGAAGGAACTGCTTCCTGTCATATGCATGGATCCTCCACTGTATACATACCAGATGCTTCTTTGGCATGTTGAATAACCCTGCAATCATAACAACAAGTTAGTTAGTTTTAGAGACCCAAACCTTTTTGGTTTCGGGTCTGTTCTCAACAACAGGTGCAACACTAACAGGTGTGTTATGTGTGACAGCCTGAGGTGAAGGAGATGGTTGTAGATGAGGAACCCTTTGGCTTGGATTTCCTTTTCTGTGGTTTCAACACAGGAGCATCTAATTGGTTGACTCTTCCCATTAGATGTTGAACCATCATCACAAGTTATGTCTGACTTTGTGAGAAAGCTTTCAGCTCTTCAGACACATTGGGCTTGCTGATGATGGATTCCTGTGTTGCACCATCTTCTTTTGAGCAGCCTCAGTTGTTGCCTGAGTAACCCCTACCTTCCTTTTGGATTTGCTTTTGGGCTTAGGGGTTTCAGGCTTGATGTTTGCTAGTACAAACTTGGTCTCAAACTCATTTTTCATTGTATTCATGTGCTCTTTATTTTCCTCCTTTTGTTTGAGTTTGGGAACCTCTTTTGTACCAGCAATTAGTAAGATGATTGAACAAGCCATATATCTCACATGGCTCTTCTTCATCTTATGTTGATCATCTAATGAGAGGATGAAACTGCTGAAGACTTGTTCTTCAGCTGTTTGCGTGTCAGTACTTGCAGTTTTCTTCCTTGTAGTACCTGCTTTCCTGACATCCTCTTCATTAGGCTTCAACCCTTTCTACTTGCAGTTTTCTTCTCTTCAGTACATGCAAGTGTTGGGTTTTGAACTTCAGGTGTATCACTTGCTCTCCAGTACTTTCGTACTTCTAGAGACAACACCTGAGTTGATCAACTTGTTGATCATATGACAGTCAGCATATGAACCACAGCTGTTGTAGCATCGCTGATTGTTTTTGGGAGGAAATGTTTGACCTCTACCTCTGATGATGTTGTATCAGATAGTAAGTCACATGATGAGAGGATGGTTATTGCTCTCTCCATCAGATTCAACTTCTGCTCTTGAAGTGAATCTGTAGGAGGAGCGTGTGATTATAACTAATTCCAAACTTCACATCGGAAGCTGATTGCTTACTAAGAAGCATTTCAACCCTTGCAGGATTGCACCTATCGATCACACTCTCACTTGGGTGGTTGCAGAGTTTCCTTGAGGTCTCTGTACTTCTCAGAAGTACATCTTCCCTAGCCTTATCATCTTTATTTGGCATTTAAGCTTATAAATCTCATCATTTTTATCATTAAGTACAGCCTCAAATTCAGCTTTCTTTTTTAGAATGGTTTGCTCTAGCTCAAGGTTTTTATCAATTAAAGCTACATTTGCTTCTCTAATAGAAGCAAATGCTGCTATGCATGAATCAGAACAAAGCTTGGCTTTAGCTCAGAGGATACCTGTGATGAAGCATTGGATGATGACTCATCAGCAGACTCAAAGGCCATTAGAGAAAGATTCCCAATGGATGATCATCACCATGTTGACCAGCACCTTGGAATAGTTGTTCCTGACCAGATAGATCATTTGGTAGACTACTCCAGTCAACAACTCCTAAGGTGAAGAAGCTGTGTTGTTGAGGTTGGGGTTGATGATGAGATTGGGAAGGTTGAGGCTCAGGGAGAGCATGTGGTGGCTGAGCAGAAGGTCCTTGAGCTTGACTGGGCTGAGGCACATAGTACAGGGGTATGGGTATGGCATATGACCCTGAGGCACAAAGTAAGCAGTGATGCCTTTGCTGGTGATGGATGACTGGAACTGGTGGAATGTTGCCCTCTGTGCTGTGAGCTATTGCTTGGAAAAGTCACAAATGGTGCAGATGAGTTAGATCTAGATGATCTACACTCTCTAGCAAAGTGACCAAGCCTGTGGCACTTGTGACCCTCAACTTGCTCTTGTCAAAACCAACTTTGGTTTTGCCAGAAGACCAGGAAATTTCCTGCCAGTTTCTCTTTTAGAACTTTTGAGATCTGATATTTATCATTGCCATTTGACTCAAAATATCCATCACTCTTCCAGATCATCATCTGGAATGCCCTTCAAGTTCAGCCTCCATCAAAGCAAGACACTCATCAGAACTTATCACTGCTACCTCCTGAACTACCATCAACACCAACAAAAGCATGTTCAGAGTTGGTAGAGAAATCAATATGCTCATCATATGCGCTCTCTGATGCAGCATATTCTGACTCTTGACCTATCAGTGCAGCATTGCCTGATACAAAGTCATCAGTGAGCTTGCCAGAGATGGACAACTTCCTTTTCTGCTCTATCTCTCTCTCTCTCAAAAGTAAGCAGTTTCCCATGAAGTTGGGTGAGAGATAGAGTATCCAGATTTGCACTGGAGTGTAGACAATGGTATAAGTGTCCCATCCTCAGGCAGGATCTAAGAAAATGGTTGTTCATCTGACTATTGGAATACTCTTGTTTAACCATTTTCAGCTCAGAAATAAGACAAGAGAATCGCTCATACTGTTGAGTCAGTGTCTCACCACTTCCTATGAGAGAATGTCTCATATTGTTGGGCGAGGATTTCCCTAGTATTTGCTAAGACCTCATTGGTTCCTACGAATTGTTCCTTCAGAGCAACCCAGAGAATCATGAACTTTCATGATGCAAAAGCCCTGAATAGATCTCATTTGGAATTGCCATAGCCAAAATTCCATGGGCTTTAGCATCAATCTCGAACAGCTTAAGATCTTCATCCGAATATTAATCAGGTTTTCTTCGAAACCTGTTCATTTGATTTAGGACGCTCACCATAGGCTTGTATGGTCCATGCACCACTGACTTCCAACAACCAGCACTGTTGACAGACAAGTGATGAAGCATACGACGTTGCCATATGTTATACTCATTCCTCACAAGCATCGGAGTCTTGGTAGAGAACCAGTATTGTGAGGATCATTCGTTGGTGTCGCCATCTCAGATTTCAGTCAAAACAAGTTAAACAAACACATGTAGCTCAAAACCACGAGAACCTCAAGTTTAACGGCCAGAAACAGCAGAGTCTCAATCTCTATAACTACTTCTTGCAAATTACTAATTCGATCAACGTAGAGATCAAAGAGCAGTTTCAGTGATCAATATGAAATCGATCAGATTAACCTGCTCTGATACCATTTGACAGATCTCAGCCTCTAGTTTGATCAATTAGGTTGTATTCGCACCGGATTTAGACGAGAATTAGCAATTACAGCAAGAACACATATGATTTTGCATGTAACAGTACACATATAGAGAGAGAACAATTCTGCCAAAAAGGTATTTTCTATTACTCACATGTTTCGGCACGGTTACAATAAGGTGATCTTCCTTTTATAGGAAGAATGACGTAGGCTGATGTCACTTGATAGTGACATCAAACCGTCATTAACAAACTACTGATAGAACACCTAAACTACTGAAGATGTCAAACAGCTGACATCTTCTTACAAAATAGCTAAGTGTTCTACTTATTACAAGTACTGAAGAAACAAGAAACTACTGAAAGTTACAACGACTGAAGAACAGACTCTTCAGTCGTTTATAACTACTGAACTATAACAACTGAAGAACAAACTCTTCAGCTGTTGTACAAATTACTGAAAAGAAAAATACAAACTACTGACAGAGAAAAACCATCACAACATCTGAAGAAGACTTCTTCAGCTGTTGTGACAAACTCTAAAGCTTCAACACTTGATCTTCAGACTTTGGGCTTCAGATGTTTCATCAGCTGATCACTTCAGTAGTTGTCATCAGCTGATGTCTTCAGTCTTTGTCTTCAGACTTTGTGCATCAGTGTTGATCTTCATTCTTCAGTTCTTCAGCTGTTGATCTTCAGCACTTGAGTCTTCAGTACTTGTATTCTTCAGTACTTCAGACTTCAGTACTTGTCTTCAGTCTTGGGATCTTCAGTTGTTGTTCTTCTGATCTTTGATCTTCAGCTGTTGAGTCTTCAGTCTTTGTCAAATGTTGATGAAGCCTTCAACAGTTGTTGTGATGTCATGTGGACTTAGAGGTTTGCCTGATCTTGGCTCATTGTTTCTTTTGGTTCACATGAACTAACATTAATCCTATTATAAAGTAATATAAACACAAACTGATCTAAGGTGAGTCCAACCTATACTTGATCTTTAATACTCCCCCTAGGTTGGATCTCACCTTCTTCTCTTGTCTTGATATGTCTATTCAGCTCTAGACTCCCCGCTCCTACATCTGATTTATCTTTATCACCTCCTACAGTGTCTTTCTTGTGAGCTTCAGCAACTGATCCACTCTGGTCACCTCCTGCTTCATCAGCTCCTTCGGGACGAGCACTAGCTTGTGCGAATTGGTAGGTTAAGTCCCGGATCTCCATATTTAGATCATCATCAGCTCTCACCTTTTTCGCCAACTCCCTCACCTCGGCTCTCACTCCTCTCACTTTGTTAGCCACCACCATAAATAGGCTTGCCTCTTTCCTTATTTCCTCCCCTGCTCCTGCTTTAATATGGTTCTCACAAAGAACAAGTAGGTCTTCATCAGAGAATCCACAAAGCTCCATTGGATCAAAAATTCAATATTCTATTCCATCCTTCACCCAATCACCGCCTCCCCATGTGTTGTCATAAAACCCACTTCTCAAATCCTTGTAGTCGTTACGGGGAGGGATTCGCCAGTCTAACTCTGTGTACATTCTTTGGAGGTTTCACATTCAACATAATCTTTCCTTTGGCTATCTCCCAATCCTTGCCTTTCGTTGACCTTTTCCTCTCAGCCTTCGTAAACCCGAAAGACTCAAAGTTATCGTTCAGTCCATTCTTTATCTCCTTCTCTAACAACTTCACCCTTTCACTTAGGTCGGCATCAAGTAGAGGTAAAACTACTAACCTTCTCAGATCCCATCTCGGTAAGGTCTTGAAGCCTTCCTATTATACAGATATGTGATTCCTCCCCCTCTCCTCTTTATCATAAACATCTTGAGGCCGGGGTTGTACTTCCAACTGATGATCCTTTTGTCAGCCTCCATCTTGCTCAACCTTCCATGTTTTGGAATAGGGGGTCAGCTCCTCAGGCTCCTTTTCTCTTACAAAACAATCTTCCTTCTCCATCTCTATCACACCATTCTCATTATCCCCTTTCTGGAACACATAGGTCAGAGGTCTTTCATCCACCTCATAGTATTCAGGTTCAAAATCATAATCCACCAGTTGTTCATCATCTTCCTCCTCATCTACCAATCCTTTCTCGATTCTCTTTTAGTACCTTCTGTGTTTGGCATTCTCTCTTCTCTTGTAAAGTCATCGAAGTTTATTCCCGTATCAACAAACCCAGCCTCAATCACCTCCTCTACATGCTCCATATTCTCACTCTCTTTTCTTCTTTCAGAACAACCTGCTTCTTCTATTCCTACACACCAGATGTGCCCTCTCCTGCCCTGGAAGAGTACCCACATTCAGAAATAGGTACTTGGAAGTATCAGTCAAAGAATCTAACTCATGTTGAGTTAGCTGATTGGGTAGGCCGACTGTAGCCTTTAGCTCATTCACCTCCTGGAGCAGTCTCTTGATCAGTTTGTTTCTGATCTATCAGTATCTTAGTCATACTCTCAATCACCTCACCCTTCTGCTTCTCCCTTATCTCTTGATTGGTGATTTTTGTCTTAATCATGCTTAACTCATTGGAGAGAGATGTGTTGAGGTTCCTGATCACATCCTCATCTAATCCTGCCCTTCCTTCCATTTATGAGGGCTCAGTAAAAGTTTGATGTCTGTGTTTGTTCCTCCTCTTAGATTCTCCTTCATCGGCTCTCTTCTAAGCCCTCTTTTTCTTTTCAGACCTTGCTCAGACGCCATCTCGTGAGCTTCATCTTCAAACACATAATCCTTCTCCTTTGCATATATATTTCTCTTCTTTATAGCTTCCGACTGTATGTTCCTCGTCTCTTCAGTACGTTTATCCTCAGACTCGATCACCCTTCTGATATAACTCCAACGTTCTGGAAGGTACATGTTTTCCCACAGATGGTAATCTTCTCACTGAAGTCATGCCTAATTGCATAACAATCAGCAAAAATGCGGTTGTTCATCGACACTAAGCTCCTTACCTCTCCATGTCTGGGAATGTTAGGGATGAGGTCATCTATGATCATCTGAAGGAATTGAGGGTATAGCAGCCATTTGTCCTTCTTCAGGGCCATCACATTCTCTACCATGCAGGCAAATATCAATCTAGCAGTATTGGCCTTCTCTCCCCTACAGCATATCACCATTTCCTTTGCCCAATCCAAGTTCGGCCCGTCTGATCCACCTTTACGGTGATCTAAGCACATGATAAAAACATGGCTATATATCTCCACTCCTTGGAGAGAAAGGATTTTTGATTTCCTTTCTCGTCCCAAATGGAGGACCCTCATATCCTATTAACTGGAAGGCGTCAAATACTTCCTGATCAGATAATGCAACCCCTCTCTTGAATCCTCATCAAGACTCACACCCTTGATATAACCTTATCAGTTATAATCAGCTCGTTCTCCAATACTCTGGCCACAATCCTCTGAGAGTCTCCACTCTTGTCATACTCGACTGTACGCCAGAAGTCTCTAATGTGCAAATCATATATGTGGTGGAGTGTGAGATCACGTAAGCAATAGGGGATCTCTGCAACCATCGTATACAGTCTCTAAACCCGGCAGCTTTCGGCTGTGTATCATCTAGAATAGTCGTGATGTGTTCCTCAGATCAACTTGAGATTTGCTTGAATGTAAGGAGTTAAGCTTCGGGTGTGTGTAAATGTCTTCGGGTGTGTATGTAATTGATGTTTAGGAGTTAGAAACATCAAGAGTGCTTGAATGTAAGGAGTTAAG